>CBVK0101220227.1:0-11408 GCA_900067695.1 Picea abies | reverse complement strand
TGATTGATGTGTGATTTCCTTTCAAAAGTGTGGATTGCATAGTTAGTTTTATGGGTCAGATAGTAGAGTTGATCTGTCAAACCAATTCCATCTCATACTTTCATGTGCCATAATGGAATGGATAGCCTCTCTATGAAAGACAACCAAAGTGCATTATAGTTTGTTAATTTTGATTTGTTTCCAGCATGCATAATCTAGTTTAATTCTATACTCATGACATTAAAAATTACCTTTCTTACTGGTGTCTTGTAACTCTGTTGATTAGGAATCCCAGATTGATAATTAATGAGTGCATTATACTAAAAATATAAGTATCACAACAAGGCCCAAACTTGGGGACACATCTCAAGAAAAATGGTGGTTGATTGAAGGATAAAATAAGGGGATGAGGGTGGAGTTGGGAACTATTATCATTTGTGAGGCTGTGTAGGTGAGAAAAAGAGGGTGCTTGGGAAGACGAAGAAGAGAGAGAAGTTGAAACATAGAGGGAAATTTCAGGTCATCTTTGGAAAGCTAGTAGAGACCATCCTTGGGCCATACTACTTTGCAAAGAAGGGAAATTTTTGGACAACAACAAGTAGAGAGGATGATGCCGAATTTAGGCCAAATTTTATCAGCTTGAGAAGGTTGTTCGCAGGCCATACCAACACCAAAAGTAATTTCGTACAGAAGGTCAAATATGTATAGGTTGTATAGGTCGTACCTAAGTTTTACCATTGCCATACAAACTAGGATATATAGGGCCAAATATTGTTGGGTCATACAACCAATAGTCAGGATAATTTTTCTATTTAGAAATGTGAAGTTTTCTGGGAAATGTGTAAGGAATTTTAGTTTATTCTGTTGTTGTAAATTATCTCCGGAATTCCTAATAAAATCCACTCTTAGCTAGTTTTCCCCACACTAGGGTTTCCGGGGTACATATGGTGTCTATTTGTTTTTTGTTCTTCATATACTGTATGACTTTCGCTGTCTAATTTCTAATTTGTAACTCAATAGTAAATTAATTGCATAATTTCGATATTTATATCAGCTAGGAAATTTATGGGTTAATATAAATTATTGGCATTAGTTTTTTTTCTCAGTTATCATATCTCAACTGACAAAAAGATAGTAGGACCGTTTGATATCTTTGAAAGGATTGGTCCTTTTGCATATATGCTTGCACTCCCTACATCCATGTGCATACATAACTTGTTTCATGTGTTTTTTCTTAAAAAGTATGTTCCTACTTCTAATCATGTAATTGATTGGAATGTGATCTATATAGAGGAAGAAGGAAAATTCCAAGTTCATTTGATGTGCATATTGAATAGGAAAGTCAATCTCCTCTAGAATGTAGCAAAATGACTGGTAAAGGTCTAATGGACTTGTTATGGTGTTGAATATGTGACATGGGGACATGAAGATACCATGGATGAACATTGCCCACATATTTTTGGATATTTATAAATAATATTGTTTTACATTTGTATATAATGCACTAAGGACAGTGCATAAATAAGCGAGATGTGAATGTAATACCCCTAGACCGAACCCCAATTTGTTAATGTACATATTCTTTGTAGGTTGGTGAGTCACGATGTTTTGGGCTAGAGATCCTTTGTATATATTGTAATTTAGGTCCATGAACCTAAAAAATGTAATATGTAATCAAATCATTTTTATTAATAAAAACACATCACTTCTATAGACGAAGTCAAAGGAAAGATTAAGGGGGGACATGACTTCACGAGAGGGAAAGGGTGATAAGGGATTAAAATATTTATCATATAATTCATAAGATTTATCATATAATTTATGCTAAGTTCCTAAGTTATGGGAAATGAATTACCAAGTGAATTCAAAGGCATATCCTAGACTAAGAAGTTTCAATATAGGAACATGAAAATATAATATAGGGAATTTAGTGTAATTCCATTCATTCTTACAATCATTCACTTATTATGGTTTCAATCATTCCTACTTAGGGATATAGAGTGTAAGTAGAAATTGAAGCTGACAATTATCTATTAAATCCTTGCTGGTTTGGGTTGAAGAAGTAGGTATCCAGGCCCGTGGACCATTCTCTTTGGGTGAGAGAATTGTTAGGAATAGTTTTCCATGCGTGTTTGGATAGTGGGTTCTATAAATCCTTGAGAAAACTTGTGTTCCAAATTATACAAATATCTTATACTTCCTGATTGAAGTCCTCAAAGGGAAGTGCAATAACCTAGAGGAATGTTGAGTAGAGAAGGGGGTACATTTCCTTGGGTAGGACATTGTGTGGGGAATGAGAGGTTTTGAGTTGAGAACTGTTGATAGAGTGTGCACCTTGTCTTGTTATTTATTGTGTTGTTTGTTAGACCTTAGTTTGTCTTAGGTAGCATTTTCCTTGGTAGATTCATAGCCCCGACTCGATAGTGACTTGTTGTTGAGAGTGTATGAATGGAAAATTCTATATCTGGGAGGAACGCCTAAGGTCTGCATGTAGTTGGTGATCTATAGAAAAATACAATTATGTTTATGTTAATTCTATCTGTTGAAATTGTACATAATTATTCATGGTTGTGTATGTTATTATTATTTCTTCATAATTGTTGCATATGCAAGGCATGCTTGTTAATAAATGTTACCTATTAGTCAATTTTAGCAGTATTGAAAATGGAATTCATGCTTGAGGATTGAATATCCACATGCACTAGGAAACTATATTGCACATGGCACAAGTTCAGTTGTGTGCAATCAGATGGTCTCATTTAGTTGTTCCATAATAAGCGTTGGTATCAAAGAATAAATTTTATGTGGTGTGACTCATCATGGGGCTAGTGGCACTACAAATTCACATCAGCCAACAATGTTTCCTTCACTACTACATCAAACCCTACAAAGATGAGGTAATGTTTGATGTTTCACCACTTCAATTTTTTTATGTTCTTTTAGGACAACCATATATGTTGAATTTTCATGTTTTTTATGAATATAGGACTTGTAGTGTCATTATTACTTTGGGAGGTTGACTATATAGACTACCAGAGGCATTCCCAACTACCAAGTTCTCTTTGATCTCCATATATCGATGTGTAAAGGTGATATGTCAGATGGATAAATTTTTCCACTTTATGTTCTAGTTAGAAGTTCAATGAAGGATCATTGAAAACAACAAAAAAATTGTGTGAGGTATATCTACATAGAAGAATTAGGAGAAGAAGATAGTATAGGAAAAAAATACATCTTTTCCTCTCCTACTAGGGTTGCCTTATACAATCAAGTTAATAAATTGATTGATATACAACATGAGTGGGCTTAATGGTTAAGTGTTAGGGCTACGTAGTGTCATTGTTTCAATGCATGCTTGCATGCACAATGACCTTTGTAACATTGGGGGGTTTGATACCCAGGGTTCTTCTAGAGTGTGTCCAACAAAAACCCGTAAGAAATGGTATATCAATCATCGAAAGAAGGTCAAGGAAGGTCTCACCCGATATGAAAACAGGATCAGAGAGACCATAAGGTCTTATGTCTGGGATGGAGGATCAAGTATACCAAACAATACTATAATTGAAATTCATTTACTTCATATATGATAATCTAGTAAGGAAAAAGAATTAAAATTGTACACACAAAGGTGCTACTCATTCATAACAGATATCATATACAAAATCATTTCCATATCTTTATTATTGGATGTGTTCCATCATATTAGGGAGATGCATTATGATGCGTAAATGAGTTTCACAACCATAAGACTCCGTATCATTTCTATATAAGAAATGGGAATACAACAGTATGTGCCTTGCACTAAACTCTAATATTTATGCAAATAAAAGTCACAATAGACTTCTCCATACAACACAAGATTATAATATGATAACTGAGAGCTTTTGGACTGATGCATTCTGAAATTAACCAGCCTCTTTTTTGAGTTGAGAGATCTCTTTAATATATTGTTTTGTTGGGGAGCGTTTTACTTCACGGTTTTGCTACACTCACTTATTTAATATAACAGACTCACACACTTATGGTACTTTACAGGGCTCCACATAGGTTCTCTACATTAGGGGAAATACTAAATGTGTGGCCATATCATATTTTGGCCACCCCATGCCTTCATATGTTGCTGACTGCATTGATTCGAGGAGATATCCAAGTGATTCCTTTCTTTCTTCCAGTGGTCACATTATTGGTTTTAGGTGAAACTGACGAAACTTGGACCAACAGGATCAAATAAAAAAACTTGAACCAATGCACCCTTGATCATGTTTAAACTTTGAGCATTAGTTAAAAAAATTTGGTCCTATGCATGCACTATGGCATTATTTTGTGCATTTTCTTAAGCACTAGAAAAACTTTTAGATGAACACACACAAACTTCGTTTGAGCACACATGCAAAACTGGACCCAAAACTTTGGGTACCAACATGCTCCCACCACTATTACCTAGTTCGTCCTTGATTTATTTGCTGACCTTCTAAGGGAGGAGAGAAAATTAAGAGAAAATCATCGTTCGACAAAACCAAATACCGAGATGGTTGGACCTGAGTAAGAGAAAATCATCAAAGTGGGATTGAGGTTCCTATTGAATCAGTTACAAGGATTAGGGAGGTAGGCAGGAGGGTGATAGATGGAGTTGGAATGCATGAGGGTATATCTGTTAGATATAAAATTGAATTTGTAACATTTTTGGTGGTAGTCTCCTATAATAAGAGAGGGGTAATGGTGTCTAAAGATATGTGACTCCCAAATGAGTGGATGGAGGTGGTGAATCCAAGGAAAGTGAAGAAAGCATGCTTCATTAGTGAAAAATAATGATGCATGGAATGTGTTGAACTAATGATCCCACTAGATCAGAGAATGTGATAAATCATGGCGATAGTTAGAAGTGGAATGAAAGGAAAGTGAGTAGAGTAGAATATATACCTAATAGTTGTTGGTACTACATTAAGAGGCAGAATGTTGAAAGTGTGGGAATGGCTAGGTATGGAATAGGTGGTGAAGCACACATATTGGAAGAGTGGTGTGATTGGATCATGAGCTCAATGATGGGGGGAGGAAATATCACAGGATCATGAGCTCAATGATGGGGGGAGGAAATATCACTTGGGGGGGAGGGACATAGAAAATGGGACTGAGACATGGATGAATTTCTCCACTGAATAAGGGGAGGAGAAGGGTTATTTATATAGGAGGAATAGGGAAAATAGGGAGTTGATGAGATGACTGTGACATAGGTGATGTGTCATGAACAACAAAGAAAATTGCGGTGGAGAGATCCCAATGTCAAATTTCTTTATCGATGATATGATTAGTTGAATTAAGTATTATGATAGATGTCCTATAGATTAGTTGTGAATTGTGTTGGATTTGTATTTGTGTGTTCAATGGATAAGTGTCGTCGAAAACAATTCTAGTCAATACCTAAGTTGAATGGTCGTCAAGGGCTAGTGACAAGACTTGTGGTACATGGATACTTCTGCTTTGAATACCATGGAAGGTGAGAAATATGTCTTGAGATTTTGTTAGTATGTGTGAGTGGAGTGTATTGTGAGTTGGATGGATTGAGAAAGCATTGACCTGTCAAAGGTCTTACTAACACGGTAATACTAGTGGTTGTTGGGGATACTTGTCTAGCTAATAAAGAGGATCCATTGACTTCTCCTAGAATATGTTAGCAGAAGGAGCTTGTACATAATAACCATAGTGTGGATGGAACATATGCATGAACAAAAAAAAGTTGGATAGGGGAATCATGTATAAATATTAAGCACCCCAACAAAATTTGGGTGCTATGGTTATGAAACTGGAGCAACCCTTAGTGTGTGACACTAGTTTTTTGAGGTTATGTTGGTGACTATTGTTGGATGTGGGGGTTCATGTTTAATGATGACTTGTTTTGGTAGGATCCATTTATGAACTAGCTCATCGACAATGAGGTATATCTGATATGGATTTATCGGTTGGTGGGAGAATGGGTTTTGTATGGTGAATTATTCTGGAGGGAAGGTGAAGTTGGCCAATTGATATAGAGGTAGGGTGGATGGAGGGGAAACTAGTTCACAAATTATTTTTGGGACTGGTGGTAGAGGAGAGGAGTATGGGTGGGTGTGACAGGATTTTAGATATTTATGGCATGCACTGCACCTATTATTAGATAACCACCTTATTTCATGAAGAGATGTAATGGGAGGTATGATTTCTCTACTGTTAAGTCAGTCACAGATATTCACCTCCACAGTTACCCATTATCGATGAGGTTCCTAATACGCATCCCACTATAGTGTTGGTATTTCAGATAGTACTATATTGAGGGTGTTAAATCTTTGATATTCAAGTATATCCTAGATCAATGCAAGTAATAAATCCACCAAATACAACCCATCATACTGATAGGATCTAGATTCTTCCATGCATTCTTCAGTTGATATGTTGATGCACCTCCTTCTCAACAATTCATAGAAATTATTATGCCATATATCTAAGGCATATTTAGAATATGTGTCATAAGATTTAAAAATCCTCCAACTTGATTCCCCATGTGTGGTGGGGTTGATGTAATCCTCCCTGTGCCCCGTGACCTTTTAAATATTTTAATTATTGATATTTGTGCATCCTTGTGGACAAGTTAATTGTAGCAGTCATCTTCATATGAGTCATGTGGCGTGACCACAGATAGGGTGTAAGTATAAAATTACATTTGATGCTTCTTCAAATTCAACAATGCATTATTGTCAAAGGCCTAGTTGATTCCTAGAAGTATAGGGTAAGGATCTGACTCATCCATGATTTCAATGACTTCAAAGTTGGCCTTTGTTTTTACTCCTTCCATAGTCACCTCTACATGCTCTAATCAGTTGATGGGGTAGATATTTTACCAATTGGCTAATCGTAGTTGAATGGATAGCGGTACCAATTTTGGTTTCCCCATCAATTACATGATTGTTTGGGTAAAATTTTCACATTGGATTCTAGATCCAACATGAATCCATCCATATCATACCCACCACGCTCTGTTGTCATATTAAATTGTCGACTAATGTGATTTTTCTTGTTGATCTAGAAGACATCACTTTTTGTAAGTGGAGCTACATTGATGGTCTCCTCTCCTTGTTCTTTCATGAAAGAAGTTAACATATGAGTCAACTTAATCGCAAATTTTGGAAATTTGAGAAAACAAAAACAAAATGAAAAGAAGGTATTGACTTGATAATCTTCTTCTTCCATGTGACCAAGGTATTGACTTGATCATAGGCTTATACGCATGTTGTTCTTTGCAAATCTTATTGGCATTTTTCATATGCTTCCTACTCAACACATCACAACATATTTGGTATGAGTGCTTCTTCTATTGATCTTTGGGTTGTGTGCTATATTTCTTCATGCATGTTAGATTCCTCCAAATATTTGTATGATGCACATTATAGTTCTTCGTGTGCACTTACTTCCTAAAACCTTTGTGTCACACACTACACTTCGTCACAGATCCATGTGTGCTCATAATTCCTCCAAGGATCTCTACGCATTGCATAGAAACTGCTTCTACTAAGCCGCATCAAACTTAGGAGGGGGATGGGAGGGGATTCCTAATCTATCCCTCTACTTGTTGGCCAGAAACTTCTTCATTATTGAAGTCTACTCCTGTCTTCTCCCCTCCACGAGTTATGACTCGAAACTCCACTTCCCCATTCTTCTTCATGTTTTTGCATGACTCAACATGTATGATGTTATAGTTACCTTTCTTGTCCTTCCACTTTTTTATAAAGTATTCATAATCCTTGATTACATGTTCATAACTATAAAAGTATGCACAAGACACGCATGACTTAGTGTAGAATCATGAGACATGACCAATCTCACCGAAATTGAAACAGGTGGGGAGTCTTCCACCTCCTCCACCACATCCTTGTCCATGGTCGTATCCATACCCACCTAGAGGTCCTATTTAATATCTTCCTCTATTGTTTCCACTATGCTCATAACCCTTTTATTCCTCTTCTACCCAGAATGCATCCTTGATATTTTCTTGCCTCATCTAGAGGGAGCGGAAACTACTGATATCATGGCCCATGGACTTACAAAATTCACAGAAGGAGGTGTTATTCATTGCTTGATAATTTTTTAAGGTGGGTAAGTGGGGTGGTTTATGGCCCCACTATCAGCATATTTGACACCATGTCAACTATCCAGATAGAAATGGAATCGACATATTTTTTGCCACATCATCTGGAAGGACAAGGAACTCTTCCCATCAATGCCCCTCTGAACGACATGTAGTGAACTACATGTTTGCATGAACAACTTTATCCTTGGCCATATATTGTACCTATATATTTAGGTAGGCTAGTTTCGACTAAACTTGTGTCAAACTAGCCAATGTTTTTGTGACTCCAAGTGTGACATCAAATTGCATCGTGATATCGACTGCCTTGGTCAGAGTCATCACCTTTTTTTGGGTGAGCGAGAATTGAATATGGGGGAGAAGCTCTGAAATTAACCATTCTCTTTTATGTATGTCCTAGATATGGAATGTCAGCTTATCCAACAAGATTTTGAACTGATGGTCATAATCCCATATGGTATCTCCTTCTTTCTTATTGATTTATGTGATTTATGTGATGCATTGGGACTCTCACTTCGACTTATGAAATTATTGAATCATATATTATTTGATTGTAGTCAGGAACCTCTCCTATCATGTTGATGCAGTAGCTTTATACTTCATTTACCACATTAAGATTCAGGGCTTGATCCCTCAATGAAATCTTCGATTGTGCGATCGTAGCCACCTCATATGTAACTCTCTTTATAGACTATATTGATTCATAGGTGAACTAGTGTTTCCCGACATCATCTTTATTTGTTCCATGGAACATGGTAAATCTTACCATAATATATTGATTGGCCAGTTTGCAACCAATGTTAGTTCCACTCTTTTGACTGATATCACCAGGATCCTTCCACACCACTATTACTTGGGGTAACATATTGATGACTTCACCTTCTCCTTCATTTGTGTCATCACTTATTTATTCTTCTTCTATTTCTTCAACTTCAACCTCTTCACTATACGTTGTGTTTTCTTCTTCAATAAAAATATGCAAGGGGGGTGGAACAAATGGGAAATAATACCATATTCTCCTAAAATTTCTTGTGAGGGGACCCAAAGAGCTATATAGTTGTAGTCATGCAATACTATCCAACATTATCAGTTTGTCTCCCTCACAATTGGGGGAGCCTCCATATTCCTTCACTTATGACACATCCACTTCCTTCACCTTCTCCTCTTGATGTGACTTTGCACCACCAATGTGCACTCCTACCTACGAGTCAATCCATGCACTGCCACCATGTGATTCAACTCTCACTCTGATCTGCGCACTTCCACCTTGTGTAGAGTTGACTTATCCTCTTGGAGCATAACTTCTCCGCATGATACTCACCTAGATTCACAGTGTGGCACCACTACACTGAGAGACAAAATCTTATTTGATTGATGCCACACCATACTACATGACAAATTCTCTTCTTGTCAGCATGTAGCTGTGTGGTGCTTCCTCTTTCGAATCCAATGGAGCACCATATAGGATCATTCTTTTTTCTACCAAAAACTTCTTGATCCAAAGATAAATCTATTATAACATCTATTTTATTCGACCTTCTTCAAGCTTTCTTTCAACCTTGCTGAAAGAATCACTATATTCTATAGAAAAATAAATAATGTAGTCTTCCTTGACTGGAGAAAACCAAAAATTAATATCTTAATTCCAGTTGTTATGTAGCTCCTTAAGACTATAAATCTTGTGTTAATTCCATACTATTGAATTTGATGGTAACAAAGTCGAATTAACTTATGTTTTCCTTTTTAACCATTCATGCAACAAAAATGGAAATTCTGCAAAAAAGAATTCATGTGTATCAAAGTGAGGGTATCTACCTTTCCATTCTTTCACATTCAGTTGTGATACTTTCAACTCTCATAAAGAAAAATCATCCTCCTTCACATTTATCCAGTCTTGAATCTACTCCTTAGATGAATGCCACCACATTTCCCTTTACCTCCATCAATCTCAACAAGACTTAAGGTCTTGGCAATGGAAACATTTGTTGGGGATATGAAATAAAATAAATGCATAAATACAAGGATCACATAGAAATAAAATAAAAAAAATCAGAAATAAAAAATAGAATATACACAATACAATAGAGACACAAGTATATGTTGTTCACCCACTGTGGGCTACGTCCACTAGATAAATTTCTAGGTCCTTCCTTTTTATTATCCAACAAAATCAAGGAATACAACCTACAATACGCTCGTTGTAACTTACTCTTCTTTCTCTCACAATACCCTTTCTCATAATACAATAATCAAATACATACACAACCACAATACAATTCCCTCATAAAAGAGGGTTGTCTTATAGGGAAAAAAAACCTAAAACAACTTCTACCGTCAAATATGCGACCTTATAATGAATGGCCCAGATTGACTACAAAATTACAATATTTTACAAGGAAATATTTCCCAATATTTCACTTTGGGGGAATTGCCCCTAAACCCATGCCAGGTTGGGGACTACAAAAATTGTCGTCACCCCCCTCTGAACCTACCTAGAAAAAATTGTGGGGGGTTGGGGGGGAATATCCCCCCCACACCCCTATTAGGGATGGGATCCAAGCACAATTGAAATAGACATCTAAATGAGGAACATAATAAGGATCCACAACCAACAATATCCCATTTGGAGACTGATCACAACAACTCCATTGTTGTTGTGTTTGTTGGACTATGATCAACCTTGGACCTGGAAAATTTCTCATCTTCACCTTCATGATTTAAGACCAATTAAAAATGAGAAGTAAATCAATTTCTCCCTAATTACTCCCTGATTACTCCCTCTGTTAACATATCTGCATTATTTTGGCTCATATGTATCTTTTTCAACTTCAAACATCCATCTTCCAAGACAGATCATATGAAATGGTACCTAAGTTTTATATTCTTAGTATTTGAATGGAAGGCTGATTTCTTTGAAAGATGAATGACACTCTCATTGTTATAGTAAAACCTTCTATTATCCTACTTATTTCCCAATTCCTCCATAAACATTTGTAGCCAAATCATTTCTTTACAAGCCTTTGTTGTAGCAACATACTCTGATTTTGTTGTTGAAAGTGAAACAACCTTTAGTTATTTTTAAATCCAAGTTATTGATGTTTCACCTATAGTAAAAGTTTACCTCGTGGTGCTCCTTGTGCTATATTTATCATCTTCCATATCCATGTAGGATATTTTTTGAACGTCCAAAACATAATGCATGAGTAGAAGTACCTATCAAATACCAGAGAATCCAATTTATTGCCTCGCAATGTCATTTACCAAGATTGTTCATATACCTGCTCATAACTCCCACTGCATGTGCAATATATGG
>CBVK0101220225.1:0-11375 GCA_900067695.1 Picea abies | reverse complement strand
GGGGGGTCCAAAATACCACCTTCCCCTCCAAAAACCACTTTCCCCCAAATTAAAAGCCACTTTCGCACAGTTTTACCACTCGTCTTGTGAGATAATTTCTCGGAAAACCAAAAGGCATTTTAAAACATCAAGATAGTTTTTTCTCCAAAACAGGATGAGGAAGAATAAACTCTCTTCGTTTTTGTACATTTGACACATTTTGGGAGATACGAGTGTCTTCATTGACTCCTATTTTCAACAGTCTGACCAGTTTTTCATGGAAAACAATTAATAACTTTGCGGGATTTGTTTCTTTTTTTTTCCAAGTTGTTGAATTTGACCTCTTGATCCTGGGAGATAATATTTCTATATATTGTTGATCCTGGGAGATAATATTTCTATATATTGTTATAATTCAAATGTAATGAGGGTTGGTTATTTGATACATGTTCATAGAATAGGATCCACATTATAAAGCATCTCATAGAGCCTCATGTGTTCATCAATCCAATAATACAGTCACAACAATTACGAGATTCATGTGTCAATCTTGGTGGTGAAATGTTTTTATTCACTGTAATTTGTTTCCATAGTATTTATTAAGTTATTCATATTATGAGTTATGCTAAGAGGTTTAAATAACAAAATGTGTTAAGACACACACTCTGTTTCCGGCTTTGACATAATTATCAATGTTTTCTCCTCAATGGTTAATTCCAGGATTCTTGATTTCCCTATTATTACATGCTCCTCTCATTTTCTCCTCCAAATCCAAAATCAACCTCAAAGACTCCAACAAGAGTGCATATCTTTCCCTATAGGTCTGTCTGTAGAACTTGTCTTTGATTGAACCCCAGCTTGTGACTCCATTACCCAATGGCGTATTTTCTTTGTTCCAACCAAAAATTCAAAACCAAACTCTATACTCTCATAACTAGCCTAAATTTCCCAGCAAACAATGATAAATCATACAAAGATATCCCTCTTTGATTCTTGGAGGACTAGATCCTTGACTTCAAAGTGGCTTTGTAGTTACCTCTACCCATTTCTTCTTCAGGTTGAGAAATTACAAAGTGTTAACATAGTGGCGACCATACTAGGGAGCTTCCTCAGAAAAGAATATCAAGTACTAGATATGATTATTGATAGTGGGTGATGATTAGACACAAGAGGGTTGAATCATCCACCTGGTGACCCCAATCAACTCCAGATCAGCTCCAATTCAAAGAATTCACTGGAGGAAGAACCTAAAACATGACCAAACCATCTAAAAAGATCAGGTATTTAAGATGGAAGTTTATCTAATATATGATAGGTTTTATGTTTAATTATTTCTTCCCTTCTCATGATGTTGATCCAGATGATACTGCCAAAATTTATAAAGAGCATGTTCAACCAGATGAGCCTCGAGAGGTTAATTCTAGTGTTATGATTCCTATGCATACTCCTATACCTGTACAAATCCGAGATAGATACAAACCTCTTGTCTTTTACCCCATACTCCATGATTTCCCTACCAATTACTTCAAATATCTTCCCAGATTTGTTGGAGAATATGGCTAAATCACTGCTGAAAAACACATTCAAGGTTTTAAAAAATATCTTGACCTTTTTGAGGTGGAAAAAAGTGTTAGTATTAGGCGTTTTCCTTTATCTTTGCAAAGTAGAGCTAAGAAATGGTATAAATATCTTCCAACTGCAAGCATGAGTGATATCAATAAGTTTTTGAAAGTTTTCTTGGATCAATGGGTGATCAAGAGGAATCCCTTCCCCATTTTGGAAGAATATAATCACTTGAAAAAATAGCCAGGAGGAACAATGCAACAATTTTTAGCCAGATTCAATCAGGTCTACCATTCAATGTGTGTTGATATAAAACCTCCTCGTGATTTATCTCTCTTACACTACCCAGATTCCTTTTATACATAAATGGCATTTCATTTGAGGGAAAGAAATACCATAACACTCAAAGAAATGAAGAATGGTGCAATAAGTGTGGAAGCCAATTTCTTGATCAAAAGGTCAAAGTTGGAGGCAGAAGACAAAAAGAACAAATAAAAGGAGAATCTGACATCCTCAGAGGTAAACATAGACATTATGGAAATCACCATGGAAGAAATGTTGCATAGGATTACCATAAGAGAAAAACTTATTGTTCAAATACACCATGCTCCATTAGTTGCAGAGCAAGTAAGGGTCATTGTTCCTGGGACTTGTGCAACTAATCCTTGGTATCATAAACAAGAAAATGATTACTTTATGTATTCAATTCAGAACATAGTCAAAGATGAAACTCCAACTCATCTTGTAGAAGAGAAATCAACTAATATGATGTGTATGTTTTATGAAATTTCCTTCACGGATGATCTACCCAAGTATGATAAATATGATGAGAATTACACCAAGGTGAATTCTTCAAAACCATCAACAACATATTGTTGGGAGGAAGAAGATTACTTGTAACTCAAATATGACAATCAGCCTGTGCATAGAAATTATGACAGGAATGAGAAAAATGCATAAAATCTTAAAGTAAGTGGAAAGGCTTTACCCTTATGTTTCTCTTCATTTCAATTTCTGAGAGAAAATTATAAACAAGTTTTCAATAGTAGGGATAAAGAATGTTCTAACGAATTAGTGTGAGATGTCATTGATGAAATAGAAGCTATTATTGATCCAAATTTACAGTCTTTGAGTTACATTGATCTTCAAAAAGAAGATAAATTAATGTATTATAACTCTATACCATTAACCTTCAATTCATTTTAGCTTTTGAAGATTTTTTTTAATCACGTCATGGATTATAAGCACACAGAAAATCAACAATTTGTATTGGAACCAATAAAATAGTCATCTCAGTCCATGCAAGATCCATTAGCTGATGTGATGGATGACTTGTGTTGTCAAAGTCATGGTTCATTTGCCAATTATGGAATTAAAAGTGGTTATGATATAGACATGACTAAGCAATCTCTTTCATGGTCTGTTTCAACAGGAGTCTCATTTCAAAGTTTAGTAGAAAATTTGCAGCCATATCAAGAACTATATAATAATGTAAAATGTATATGTGTCATACCCAATTTTGACCATAAATTTGTTGAAAATCAAGAAATAGGTTGTGTCTTTCCCGATCCCATAGCAGACTACATGGAATATTTATTCAACATAAATGATCAATCATGTTTCTAGCAGTGGCCATTACACTTTGTAGTTTTGATTCTGTGGACAAAAGGTCAAGTTGTCCTTGTGATTGTACTGATAAGTAGTCAAGAATTCCACTTGTTTTAGTAGCTACTTGACTTGCTTCATTGGATTTTTTGTATTATTTGATTCAGCATGATTTTTAGCAGTATAGCATAGGTAACAATGTGCAAATAAGATCATATATTTGAGCATCCTTTTCAACAATTTTTCGATCTGAATTTCAAATTCCAATCTTAAGTTTGATTTGGTTTCAGTTGAAAGATCAGGATAAGTATAGGTTGCAAAATAAAGTTTTGGTATCAGCCCAACGGATAAATCATTGGTCGGCGTGTTCATAGTTATGTGGTTCTTATCACCTCTTGAAAGAGCTTTCATCTCCAGGTGGAGCCTATGTTGGGGTCCTATAATCATAGGTGATTTGATTCTTCAACTATCTATTTGGCATTTCTCTCATGATGAAGACATCTAGCTTGCTGGGCTCGGTTGATTTCACTTCTCCCTCCATCCATTTCACCTAATCCTTCATCACCCTTTTGCACCCTTCATTCCTTCACCCTCCATTTCTTCACCCCTCCACCAAATTTCATCCCTACATGAATAAGCAAGCTTAGGATAAAAGACATTGAGTTAATAATAAATGGTTAGTGGTATTTTTAATACTAATTAGCATAAGAAAGTTAATTGTTAGATTAGTAAAACTAGGTTAGGGTTGTTAATAATAAATAAATTACTAATTAATTAATAATTAATTACTAATTAATTAAAACCTAGGCTTGTAACTAATTAACAATAATTAATCAAATAATTAAACTAAAAAACAAATCCTAAAAAAAAACAATATTAAACATTTAAAATATATATAAAAATAAAAAACAAAAATGAATAAAATGAAATTATTAAACAACAAAAAAAATAAAAAACAAAAACAAAATGTAATAAAACAAAACCTAAAACAATAATTGGGGTCCTATAATCATAGGTGATTTGATTCTTCAACTATCTATTTGGCATTTCTCTCATGATGAAGACATATGACTTGCTGGGCTCGGTTAATTTCACTTCTCCATCCATCCATTTCTCCTGATCCTTCATCACCCTGTCGCACCCTTTATTCCCTCACCCTCCATTTCTTCACCTCTTCGCCAATTATGTCCCCGCATGAATAAACAAGATTAGGATAAAAAAATAATTGGTTAATAATAAATGGTTAGTGGCATTTATTTTAATACTAATTAGCATAATAAAGTTAATTTAATTACATTAGTGTAGTTAGATTAGTAAAACTAGGTTAGGATTGTTAATAATAAATAAATTACTAATTAGTTGAAACCTAGGCTTGTAACTAATTAACAATAATTAAACTTGAAAAAAAAACTAAAAAACAAAACAATATAAAAATACATATAATAAATAAAAACTACATAAAACAATATAAAAACATAAAACATATAAACAAAAAAATAAAAGAAACGAAAAACAAAACTAAAATACAAATAAAAACAAAACTAAATAATTAAAACATTTAAAACATATATAAAAATACATAAAACAAAAACTAAATAATTAAAACACGTAAAACATAATAAAAAAAAAACAATATTAAATAAAAACAAATAAAACAAAATGTAAAAAACAAAAACCATAAAACAAATAAAATAAAAAAGCAAAAAACATGCACCTTACGCACATATACCCAAAAAATAAATCAATGCCCATAATTTTTTCTGGATGCCCCCACGTGATCCAATATTTAACAAGGGGCGGTCCAGGAAAAATGGTTTTCACTTAGACACTTGTCACCACCAGGTGTTACCATACCCCTCCCCCCCGAATACCACATACCACCCTAGGGGGGTCCAAAATACCACCTTCCCCTCCAAAAACCACTTTTTCCAGAAGGAATTTTGAGAAACCAAGAGAGGTTTTTCTCCGAAATGGGAAGAAGAACAATAACCTCTATCAGGTTTTGCACAAGTATAAAAAATTGGGAGACTCAAAATGATCTCTGAGCACTATTTTCGAGGTTTCCATTTTTCCTATTTTTTTCATGTTTTTGCGATAGATGTTTTGGAAATATGGATATGAATTTGGAAACACTGAGTGAGGTTATTACTCAAGATAGACTCATATACAATAAATTCTTTCATTTTCTGCACAACTGTCATATTTTGGGAGATAGGAGTGTCTGATTTGACCCCTATTTTCAATAGTTTGAGCCTTTTTTCATGGAAAAAAGTTCAAAACTTTGAGGGATTTGTTTCTATTTTTGGCCAGGTTGTTGAATTCGACCTGTTGATCCTAGGACATAATATTTATATGTATTTTTATAATTCAAATGTAATGAGGGTTGGTTAGTTGAAACCTGTTCATAGAATAGGATCCAAATTGTAAAGAAGCTCATAGAGCCTCCTATGTTCATCAATCCAATAATACAATCACAACAATTATAGGATTCATGTGTCAATCTTGGTGGTGAAGTGATTTTATTCATTGTAATTTGTTTCCATTGTATTTCTTAAGTTATTCATATTATGAATTATGCTAAGAGGTTTAAAGAACATAATGTTTTGAGACATACACTTTGTTTCTGGCTTTGACATAATTATCAATGTTTTCTTCTCAATCTTTAATTCCAGGATTCGTGATTTCCCCGTTATTACATGGTCCTCTCATCTTCTCCTCCAAATCCAAAATCAACCTCAAAGAATCCAACAAGAGTACCTACCTTTCCCTGTAGGACTGTCCGTAGAACTTGTCTTTGATTGAACCCCAACTTGTGAATCCATTACCCAATGGCCTATTTTCTTTGTTCCAACCAAAAATTCAAAAGAAAACCCTATACTCTCATAAATAGCCTACAATTCCCTACAATCAAAGATAAATCATACAAAGAGATGCCGCTCTGAGTCTTGTAGGGCTATATCCTTGACTCCAAAGTGGTTTTGTATTTACATCTTCCCATTTCTTCTTATCTTGAGAAATTACAAAGTGCTAACACCTTTGAGGGATCCTCATAGGTTCTCTACATCATTCACAATCGTAAATTCCTGGATGGCTCATCTTCTAGTTACTCCACATCTTCATCTTCTACTTGCAACAATCATTCTAGGAGATATCCCAGTGACTCCTTTATTTATTTCGGTGAGAATATTCTTTGTTTCCGACAGAACTGAAACTCCAAACAACATGCTCAACTAAAAAAACTGAAAATGGTGCACCATTGAACACCTTTAGACTTGGTGCGCTACTTAAAAGAATTAGGTCTAATGCAAACACTATGGCATTGTTCACGCATCTCCTTAGGAACTCGCAAATTTTTGGATGATCACACAAAACTTTTGTCTTTGTATGTGTGAAAAACTAGACCAAAATATTTGGGTTCCAACATTAATAAAATGTGTTTTCTCCTAATAGGTAACAAGTTAAAATGTATAGTGGGTAGGGTATGTATACCTCTACAGACTTTACTAGTCAAATCATTGGGTAGAGGGGGTCCCTTGTACCACAAAAAAGGGGTCTCATACACTAATTGTGTGTATGTCTTGGCTGTGACCTTAAAAATAAATTATTGTTATTATTATTACATAGATGGTCTGTTACATAGAATGAAGAAATAAAATGCTAGATCCAAGAGATAATTCTGAAGGGGAACATTAGACCAAGCTCATAAAATTTTGAGAGCCCAATTTTTCTAGTACATAATAAGGAAGAGACATGGAGACTATGTAATGAATATAGATTCCTGAGAAAGGTCATAGTCAAGAACTGGTACCCAATCCCCTAGATTGATTACCTTCTAGATCAACTCAAGGAATCATATTTTTTAATAAGATTGATGTATATTCATGTACCACTAGGTGTTTATTGAGCAAAATGATGTATGGAAGACAACCTTCAAGTATAAAAAGGGTCTCTTTGAGTGGTTGGTTATGCCTTTTGGCTTGATTAATGCCCCAACCATGTTCATGTGGATGATGGATGATATAATAAAACCATTCACAAACTCCTTTTTGTTCATGTATCTAGATGACATCCCCATCTTTATCAAAACCTGGGAGGAATATTTAAAGAACGTTGAGTAACTCTTGAGAAGCCTATGACAACATAGATTATACTCCAATTTGGAGAAGTGTCCCTTTCAGACACAAAGGATTCAATGTTTTTGGATACATCGTGGATGCATAGAGTGTGCATGTGGATACAACCAAGATCCATGTCATTCATAATTGGTCAAACCCAGATAAAGTGACTCAGATCTGCATCTTCTTGGTTCTCTCCAACTTTTACCATAGGTTTTTGTTGTGGTTCACTCATATCACTTAGGCCCTAATCCAAGTTATAGATCGTGGAGCCAATGCCAAGTTTTTTTTGGGCTATGTCACAACAACAAGCATTCAAGGATTTCAAATTCCATCTCTACTCAACACATGTCCTTATTTTTCCATACTGGAAACAATGATTTGATACTGAGACAGAGGCTTCATATTATGATAATGGTGGAGTACTCACTTAGCATGGCCATCTAGTGGACTATCACCATGAAACAATGTATGATGTTGGTTGAAGATACCCCAGCTACGAAAAATAGATGTACTCCATTGTACATGCATGTCAAAAGTTGAAGAATACATTCTCGGGAAAGAAAACGATCATCCACACTGATGATAGGCCTTTGCAATTGATGAAAACATGAGGAAATTTACAAAATGGCCACCATCAGAAGTGTTCCATGTACCTATAGGAATTCCGCTTGGACATTAGGTAAAAAAAGGGAAGCATCAACCATGTTAGACACTGCCTCAATCAACCCTCAATTGTGGAATTCATCACAATTCTTAAATCCTGTGAGCGTAAGACCTCCCAGTGGCCATAATTATACAATAGTGATTGGATTTTCTACTACCTATCAAACATTGAGAATAGGAAAACCAATTCCATAGTTTCATCTCTAGAGTGGATTTTGATTCCATTTGGGGCATCTTTGTGTTCCTTTAAGTGAGCGTGCAAATCCGATTTTAGAATCGCATTATAGTCAAGCAACAAGATAGTTTAGCTTGGAAAAAGAAGTGGAAGTACTATAAACAATTTTTTATTTTTTGAAGGTTCGATAAGATGTCATCAAGTATATTATATTGTACACTACTTGCACCATTTCTTAACCTTCCAGTAAGAAAAAGACAATATACACCCCTCTTTCTATTGTTTGTATGTCTTAGGAGTCCATCTCCATGGATTACATGTCTAGTATACCTTCAAAAAATCATATTAATGACCATGTCTTGGTGGTCATTGATTGATTCTATAATATGGAAGTATTGACACCCTACAAGAAGAGTATAATAGTCGAGGCCACTACTAATCTTTTCATTTAGCATGTTTCGGTTCAATTTAGGCTCCCACAAATCACTATTTTATATCAAGATAGTATGTTTTCGATTAATTTATTTTCCATCCTATGGTCAATGATGGATACCAAGGTGACCAAATTGACTACCTTTTTCCCATGGACTAATAGACAAATAAATGTGTTCAATAAGATAATTTTTCATATCCTAAGGATGTACAATTCCAAACATCCTCACACATGGGATAGGATCCTTCCTTATGTTTATTATATATAAAACATATCCCTCCACAAATTTTTACCCTTTTAAGGTGTGCTTGGGGTTCCAAGCATTAGTCCCCATTGACCTAGATTTTCCCATTACATCCGCAAAAGATGAATCCCCCCATGCCTAGACCATGTCTGATCGAGAAAGAACTTTTTTTAAACAGATCCAGTACATCCAATAAAAAGTTCATGATATTTTGAAAAAAATCAGTGAAAAGTAAAAGTAGCGCCACGATCTACATCAAGTACCACACAAGTTTCAGGTGGGATATTAGGTATGCCTACATTTGCAAAAAAAATGCCTCACTAGACCCCATTAGAATATAAAACCACTATGATATGAGAATTAAACCATCACTAAGGGTATGGGAGAAAATTATTTTTAGTTACATATCCCCCTTTCATTATCTTTCACCTCATATTTAATGTGGAACTACTTTGACCATATTTTCCACCTCTCATGGACACTTTGGATGAAATCGAGAACATATCCCCTATATAACTCAATATTGGTTGTATTGAACAGGAAATAGTTGATCATATTATGGTCCATGGACATAAATATGAAGGGAAGCCATCAACAAAACACCCAAATATATCGGTTTGTCAAAGCCGGTCATCTTCTTCACTAGGGAAAGTGTCTCACCAGGGGTTAGATTGAGCAGAAGTTTCCCCATATGATGGAGGAATTTATGCAATGGAGACCATTTCTTCCTAAAGAGGGAGGAATTATCCATGTGCATAGTGGCAACCACTCACATGTTCAACTAATTCATAAGGGTTCCATATCCTAGCCATTTTTCTATAGTTTTTTGGGTCCTAAACTTCAGGGGTCATTTTAAAGACCTAAACAATGTTTTTTGGCATGTCATCTCCCAACATATATATGAAAGAATATTTTGGATCATTCAAAATGTGTACTTATCATCTATACATTTCTAATTGGCAATCAAGCGCCCCAAATGAATATCGTATGCAAACGTTATTCCCCTGGGAAGTTGACATATCAAGTATCCACATATGATCCCACAAACCTTTTGGATTTTCATCTTTTGGGGTTAGGGATTTATATGATTAGGGTTTATCATTGATTTTTTTATGTTAAAAGGAATTTCCAACCTCATTTTAATCACCTTCTTGTGAAATAATGCAGTAGACACATCTCTCTCTTCATGGATAAGATACCACCATTCTAGCTAGTTTGTGTGCTTTGCTTATTATAATATTTTGTATTCCATTCATTAATAAAATATGATTTAATTTTATCACTTTGTTCTTGCAATATCTATCTTTGTTTCTTGACCATATCTCTGCCTTCATTTCTTTCTTAGTATAATCCGGATGATATCCCCCACCAATAAATTTGGATGTTTGAATGGATGCATGAACATGGAACTCTCGGTACTCATTGAAAAATAACTCTTTAAATGTATGGAGAAGTTGAAGGTTGGAACACTATATATGGATAATTCTCGGTACCTTCACATGTTGATGGTTGAAGGGGTTTTTTTTAATAGGGAAGTGTTGGGTTACTATTTTTAGTTGAAGTCAAAACATTTGTATGAAGGTTTTAATGGAGGATTCCTCTTTTTTGTAACTGAAATTTGGGTATGAAGGTGATTAATGTTCTCATTCACATATAGGGTCCTCTAGGGAGTGGTCATGATGATTTTATATCTATAATTACTTGTTAATATTTTTTGTTAATTTATGGGATGGTGGGGTTTTTAGCTGGGAGCGGGTTAGTGGGAAGTGATGGAGGATAGTGTTTTAACACTGTTAGGATCAAATGTGGAGTCCCAGTTATTTGACGACTTTTCACTAACGTTCTTAATTGATAACTTAGAGTGTGCCTAGTATTTAAATCATCATTAAATACTTAACTACCCTTTCCATCGGTTGTGATCTCGGGGTCTAGTCCCACTGCACGATCTAACTCGTTTACTATGATGGGAAAGAATGTTTTCATTGGCAAGTTCTCTGGTATGGCACATAAGGTCAACACCCTCATGGGTGCATCATACGAGGAGGAATGGGAGCATGATGGTATTTTCACCACAGTTGATGAGCTCCGTAAATTAAAATCTGGTGGGTGTTCATTAAATGAGCCTTCATTACCCTTCGTAAATACTTTACTTCACTCTCCTTCCCATTGTTTACCAAAGGATCTCCCATTGAGTGCATCTAGAATTAGTCAGGATATGTTACAGAACCCCCTAGCCCCTAGTCTGAGTAAAGAGTTGTTTTATAGGCTCAGTGGGGAGGGGATCAAAACTAGTAATACAAACCCTGGGACAGGCACTCAAAGGGTGCACACTCAGGTGTCAAACAACCACTTCCTGGCGCGTTCACAGTGGGGGAATTTATGCGTGAAGGATTCCCTACACAAGAAAAGTGTGCGGGCTTGGAAACCTAAGAAGGTGCATCAACACCTTGTTATTGGGATGGACGTGGGGTTGGAGGAGACCTGCCAACTTTCTCTATGTGCATTGTTAGGGAGGTTTTCCTACAAGACTCGGAGCAATATCTCTTTCTCGAAGTCGATGTAGGTGACTTGGTTTCCACTTATTGGCTATGTGTC
>CBVK0101220219.1:2743-17921 GCA_900067695.1 Picea abies | reverse complement strand
TCATATGAATAGTATTTTCATACCTCTACATGCCCATGGACCTAATAGTTTAGCTCGTGATGAAACCCCCTATCCACCAACTAAGTCTTGAATTTTATATTTTTATGGGTCCCCCCTTTTTCTTACTGAGAATATTTTTATTTCTTTCTCGGGGATCCCTGGGCGAAGCATCTCAAGGTTTTGATCTTTTGATTTTAACTTTTTCCAGCTACTTTTACCCTTTGGGCCTTTAGCCCCTTCTTCCCATAAGGCAAGGTACAACCCTTACTATCTTAGAAAACCTAATGCTAGAACCAATGTAGGGGAAATATGAGAGGGAAGATGATGAAAAGTGATAAGTATGATAGGAATGGATGATGACCTTTCATAAGCCCACCCAGTGGAAACTCACTCATAGGGGAACCAACTTGCTAGGGAATTCTCTCATCCCCCCTAGGTATGGACAAGTCAAAAGGCATAAATTCAAAGAACACTTCATGAATCAAAATAGAATTAAATGCACAGATTCAAATGTTTTGAGAATCAAAGTGACACATACCATGATACCCAGACTCATTACTTCATAGAGCAAGACCCACTGCTACTTCAAAAGTAGGCCGATGGGATGGATGTTGTTGTTGCTGATAGAATAGAGGCATTGAATAAGAAGGATGGGCCCTCCACATCCAGCCTCAAGTCAATATGTTTGTCGGTACTCCATGTCTAGGACCTGTGGGCCTCAAGACATAATCTCCTTAGTTATTCCTAGGATAGGGGATAATAGTATCACAAATTTGTATTCTATGCTACTACCATTGATATTGTTGGGATGTGACCATGGTGCTCCTTGAAACTTTCATTTTAGTATGGATATATCTATAAACAATCAAATGGAATTATATCTAACTTTTGTAATGATTTAACTAGTTTAATAACTTTCAATTTCCATTGATTATGACCTATTTGTGAATAGATGTATCAATGAATGTTTATTGAAATTGTATTATGTTAAATATGATATATTTCTTGAAGTACCGTCACCTAATAAAGTAGAAAAAAAAAAGATAATATGAAGATGTGGACATATATTGAAGGATAAGGAAAAAATGTTATATTGATTATGACCTGTTTGTGGATAGATGTATCAGTGTATGTTTATTGAAATTGTATTATGTTATATATGAGATATTTCTTGAAATATCATCACCTAATCAAGTAGGAACAAAAGGATAATACAGAGAGATGGACATCTATTGAAGGATAAGGAAATAATGTTATAAGTTGCAAATAAAAGATTAAGGGATAAAGTATAAGGTAGATGGTTTCATTACTAGATTCAAGGGAAAATTCACTATGACATACCTAGCTCCATGTTCATCCAAATTACTACCATTCAATCTATGTAACATGCCGTGTTTTTATTTTTTAAATTATTTTGACATGGTTCATACTTAGCTTAACTACTATTGATGGTACCAATCGATTATCCTCATGGTTACCTCAGGAAATATGCATGATACAACATACTTAATAGTGAAATACTCAAAAAATAGCTGAGAAGATAAAATAGAACCCATAGCACTTATATTATGAATAAATGTCACATTAGGTATGTATGAAGGATGGTACTCCCATCTATAGGCTCTACTACACCATTTCTGTCAGTAGCATGACACCCCTAAGTTGGGGCTATGAGTCCAGAAGGATATTGAATCCTATGTGTATCTAATCTCCCTCACATATCCAAATACCCAAAAAATGACATATTACAGACTCCTACAACTTTTTCCACCACCCAAATCTCTTTCCCAACCTACACCACCCCAAGGATGGAATCCCCTTCTTTTCACTACAGTCTCTTTGGAAATTATCACCCAATATAGGGCTCCAATCCAATTTATCTAAAAATATAAATGTTGGAGGATCCATAAAATAAAGCTACATATAATGTCTCAATCACAACAATCCCATACTCATGCCTAAAGGTATTAAATGTATGTGATAGGAATCCCTACCCTTCCATCACCATCATAACATTCCAATTCAAAACAGGTTAATGGTGAACTACATGTATCAAGAGAGAGTGAGCATAAAGAATGAACATAAAGAGTCCTAGTCAAACTCCCCAAAGCCAAGTAATTAGTATGCATGTTCTTAACGTGTGACTTGGCACCCAAGGAACTCCAACTAACTCCCTATCATCATTCCCATAATGATTTTTCCTTTAGCATCCTTTGAAGTAAGTAGACAATAAAATAATATATTTTTGACCTTATTTGTTCTTTCGGCCCCCATAATTTCCTTTCACATATAAATGTTATTAAAATAATATGACTATAGAATGTGGTGGACTAAGGTAATAATTTAGTCAACTGCAAGACAAGTTGACCAGACAATAGAGATAGTCAACTAAACAGTCAAACCATTCAAGAAGATAGTTGATTCAACCAAAGGAGATGCGTCAATTCTCTCTCTTGGAATATAGGCCCCCAATGTTTTTTTCCTGTGATATTCCAACCAACAATGTGTTTATATTAATAAATTTAATACAAAGTAAACAAAAATTGGCCATTGGCCATACTATCTCACTCACTACGTACAATTAAAATTCTCGATGATTAAAATTGGGTTGTTACATTCCCCTCCCCCTTATTTTTGTAGTGTTCATAGTGTACATCACTGTATAAATTGTTTTGGGTATTCCTCACGTATGGAATCTTCACGCTACCATGTCAGATCCTCATTTTTTTGACAATTCCATTGGGCCTTTATGTACCCGATGAATTTGTTTGGAACACTTTTACTTTTCGATATAGGATCTACAGTTGCTTCGATTGAAAGTCTCGTTGGACATCATGTATTCCCAATTTTTTCTTTAATTTCTTCTTCAAATCCAACTCACATATGTGTGAATTTACTCGATGAAAGAAATTTTTCTTAGACAACAGCTTGAGAATAATTTAAATTTTGTTATGGTATCAATATCTACAACCATTTCAAATTTTTCAAAGTTGATTGTTCATTTTCCCCAAAGGAGTTGAAAATTTTGTCTAGGGTTCATGATTGTAATTCCCTCTGTAATTTGAAACCCTTGTTCAAAACCGAGTGGAATATTGATATATTATCCATGGATTAGGTGGAGGGGGAACAATACCCCTCTCATAGTAAGATTGTAGCTAATGAACAACCATGAGTAAAGAGATACACACCGAGTTTCAATTGAATGTTATATCTGAAGGAGAAGCTTCTTCAAGATAATTTTTTTTTGGGAAAGGAGATGGATATTGAAGTTGATCCCTCGCATTCAAAAGTGACTTGCATGTGGGATCCAGGAAAATGCATTCCATAAACTAACTCATCTCTAAGGTATGTCATTAGCTCAAATCGAGTAGGGGAAAATACCAAGTTCATGAAGGAACATGCGTTGATCGCAAGTTTTTTTAGAATTTAGCCATTAGAATGGGATTTAATGAAGTGGATCAAAACATGGTGGAACCCCAATGAACACTATGACCTTTAGTTAGGTTCAAAAAGCTTATTCACAAAAATATTTTTCAACCTAAAAGACAAAGACTCCATATTTGAGAATGGACCTTACTTCTTCAACTCAGCATGCTGATATTTAATATTTTGGATGGACTGCTTCTTCCCTGAGAAGGAATAATTGTCATATGCAATGGTTTAGATTCAACTTTATACCCTCCCAAAGGAATTATGGTTGAAGGAAATCCTTGTCGGTATTGGTAATATGCTCGGTTTGTATGTCAAGTCCTCAGAAGAAACGTTCCAAAGAAGGTATACCTCATATCCATGCATTTTTGTTTACATGAATATATAGAAGTCTCTTCTAGTTTCTCTAACTATGGAGTATCGAGATGAAGACTGGTTGCAAACTATCGATTATGAGAACACTCCCTTATGGTGTACGAAATGTTATGAACATGGACACATTTTTCAGGATTGTCCTTTAAATATGCCTCCATGCACAATAGACGAGGACCACAACAAGAAAAAGGAGGGATTCACCTAGGTACAAGAATGAAAAAGATATAACAATAGAAATTTGGGGCTAGGAAAAGGTAAAAAAACTTCAACCAATAACTCTTTTGACATTCTCAATAAACTGGTTAATACCCAGGAGGTGGAAAACCTACACATCCAACCAACTAGAGGAAATCAAAAGGGAAAACATAAACAACTTTTGGATCTAGTCCTAGAACAAATAATTCCATGTAGTTATCTTCCTTAGATGGTTGTGGACCTAATACTAGAAGAAGGGGAATATTTGGAAATAATTGTCGATGAGAAAGATCTAGTGGATATTGATTTAGATATGCTTGAGGAATACAACAAAAAAGAGCTATAATCCCTCCCCCCTTAGAAGCTATACAAAGTCCATAAAGTCTGCATATAATCCATAGTGCTTGCCACATACCAATATAAAGGTTCTCAAGGCATTTATTCTGACCCTGGAAAGGAAAATCATAAAATACATAAAGAAGAAAAAAAAAGGGGGGGCAATTCTCCCCGACTCATTTGTGAGGTAGGTAATTTTATGATGAACTCTGGACAGATCCAAAATATGATAGAGAGATTCATTTATCCACCTCCTCCTTCTTCCTCATGAAAATTGTTTTGTGGAATTTAAGAGGTATAAATGGGAAAATAAAGTAGAGAGCTCTTTGTAGTTGCATAATAGAGAGATTCATTTATCCACCTCCTCCTTCTTCCTCATGAAAATTGTTTCATGGAATTTAAGAGGTATAAATCGGAAAATAAAGTAGAGAGCTCTTTGTAGTTGCATAATGGTATAACATCGAGACATACTTTCTCTTCAAAAAAAAAAATGTGTAGGAACCACTACATAATAAATATTTGTAGTATTAGAGATGTAGAAACTTTATATTCAATGATTCTAATGGTGCGGTAGGGGGAATCACTATCCTATGAAACTGAACTACAATCACCCTGGATGGTTTTTATTCCACAGTCTGGATGCTTATACCTAAATATTGAGCCATAGGGTCTAGTTAGGAGGGAATCATCATCAATGCCTATGGTCCTCAATCCCCTGAGAAAAAGATAACTTCATGCAGAATATCAGGGCACTCAGAAGCTTGGTTGGTTAATAGATATGGATCCTCCGAGGCGACTTTAATATCATTATCTCCTTGAAATAAAAATGAGGGGGAATTCAAATACTAGATAAAGACACTGGCAACTTTAAAAACATCATAACACGTCTATATTTGATTGATATTGAAGGGTATAATGGAGTTTTCACATGGTCCAATGGGTGATCTGGCACTCATAATGTAGGTTTCCATCTAGACCAATTCATCATCTGAGAATCCCTCATGTTGGAAGATTCATTGCTCAAGGAAAGAATTCTCCATATATCATGATTGGATCATTGGCCTCTCTAACTCTAGATTGAGACCACCAATACACCTAAATAGAATCCTTTTTGGTTTGAAATTTTTTGGCTTACCCACCCATATTTTTCAAAGTTATACATGAAATGGTGGTCGAAAGCGAGGGTAACTCTTGAAACCATCATCTATAGATTTCAATAGTGGCTCAAAAACTTCAAGCAATATTTGAGAGAATCGTCTAGTTCTATAAATCATGAGTGCAATGGCTAATGGAAGGAGGAAAAATACAATTTTTTTCCACAAATCCATGATCCATAGATGGAACATAAATCAAAACACCAAATTGGAGAATGATCAAGGTCAAACACTCATGGCGCATGAAGCAATGGAGGATGACATAGAAAAATATTATTCCAACCTTCTCTCAAAGCCCATCCAAGATCGATTACAAGAAATTAATAAAATCACAAAACATATACCTAATCTTATCTCCATGGAACAAAATGAAGCAGTCACATGGCCTATTTCTATTGAAGAGGTAGATCTAGTGATGAAGGAAATGCTAGTGGGAAAAGTTTGAGGCCCTAATGATTTTACCACAAACTTCTTTCATCATTGCTTGCCAATGGTTCGAGAGGAATTTTGGCAGTTGGTGGAGGAATCGTGTTCCATAGGAAAGGTCCTAAATTACCTCAATCCTACCTTCCTCATTCTTATTCCTAAGAAAGACCAGGTGACTCACACCAAACAATTATAACCCATCACATTATGCAATGTGATATATAAAATCATAACACAAATCATTGCACTAAGACTCAAGTTGATTCTGTCCTTCATAATTTCTACGTTGCAGTCAGGATATGTGGAGGGAAGATAGATTATGGACAATGTCATTCTAGCTTATGATTTGATTCACTCTCTTAAGTCCTCAAGGACTCTAGGTATGCTTATAAAACTAGACCTTTCAAATGTCTTTGATCGCTTGAGCTGACAATATATCCGCTCAATTCTGTCTTCTTTTGGATTTTGCAATGATTGGGTAAATTGGATACTAAATATGACTACAATTGTTTTTTATCAATCCTAGTAAATGGTGCGACCTTTAAAACCTTTTCCCTTCTCGAGGTATTTGTAAAGGAGACCCCCTTTCCCCCTTCCTTTTTTCCATCATGTTTGATGAGCTTATCCACTACATCAAAGCCTCCATTGCATATGGATCCCTGTAGGTTATTACCCTCCATGGTCTTCATCCAATTGTTTCAGAAAACCAGTTCATAGATGAAACTATGCTAATGAGTACACCCATGGAGAGAGAGGCATAAAAAATAAATATCATTCTCTCTAACTTCAGTGAGGCTTCAAGCACCTTTGTTAATCTGGAGAAATCACATTTTTTTTTCTTTAACACCCCTCTTTCCATTCAGAATCATATTTCCTGACTACTAGACATCCCTCAGAGATCCCTTACATCCAATTACCTTGGCATCCCACTCTCTGAATCAATGACTAATTTTATGAACTCTGGACAGATCCAAAATATGATCGAGAGATTCATTTATCCACCTCCTCCTTCTTCCTCATGAAAATTGTTTCGTGGAATTTAAGAGGTATAAATGGGAAAATAAAGTAGAGATCTCTTTGTAGTTGCATAATGGTATAACATCGAGACATACTTTCTCTTCAGGAAACAAAATGTGTAGGAACTACTACATAATAAATATTTGTAGTATTAGAGATGTAGAAACTTTATATTCAATGATTCTAATGGTGCGGTAGGGGAAATCAATATCCTATGGAACTGAACTACAATCACCCTGGATGGTTTTTATTCCATAGTCTGGATGCTTACACCTAAATATTGAGTCATAGGGTCTACTTAGGAGGGAATCATCACTAATGCCTAGGGTCCTCAATCCCCCCAGAAAAAGATAATTTCATGCAGAATATCAGGGCACTCAGAAGCTTGGTTGGTTAATAGATATGGATCCTCTGTGTTTATGGATAAATTTGTGAGTGCGGACACAGACCAATCTCCCCAAGATCCACCTGGATCTGGAACGGAAAAGTTCTTCTTCCTTCTCTCTTCAGGAACTCAAGCCACTAACCCCCTTCTGAAGGCAACAGATAGGTTTACATCATTAACGATCATAGGGATGACGAAAATAATGTGTAACACTCTGAGGCGACTTTAATATCATTATCTCCTTGAAATAATAATGAGGGGGAATTCAAATACTAGATAAAGACACTGACAACCTTAAAAGCATCATAACACATCTATATTTGATTGATATTGAGGGGTAGAATGGAGTTTTCACATGGTCCAATGGGTGATCTGGCACTCATAATGTAGATTTCCATCTAGACCAATTCATCATCTGAGAATCCCTCATGTTGGAAGATTCATTGCTCAAGGAAAGCATTCTCCATATATCATGATTGGATCATTGGCCTCTCTAACTCTAGATTGAGACCACCAATACACCTAAATAGAATCCTTTTCGGTTTGAAATTTTTTGGCTTACCCACCCATATTTTCCAAAGTTATACATGAAATGGTGGTCGAAAGCGAGGGTAACTCTTGGAACCCTCATCTATAGATTTCAATAGTGGCTCAAAAACTTCAAGCAATATTTGAGAGAATGGAACAAAAATGTGTTTTAGAATATATTACAAGCTTAGAAAGCAATTGCGAAACGCTTGGAGGATAGTCAAAATGAATTCATTCACCATGGATCTATGGACATCCAAAAGGAAGAGGAAGAGATTCCTAAAAAAATATTGTAGGAAAGGAAACATCAAGAGGAAATCGTCTAGTTCTATAAATCATGAGTGCAATGGCTAATGGAAGGAGGAAAAATACAATTTTTTTCCACAAATCCATGATCCATAGATGGCACATAAATCAAAACACCAAATTGGAGAATGATCAAGGTCAAACACTCATGGCGCATGAAGCAATGGAGGATGACGTAGTAAACTATTATTCCAACCTTCTCTCAAAGCCAATCCAAGATCAATTACAAGACATTAATAAAATCGCACAACATATACCTAATCTTATCTCCATGGAACAAAATGAAGCAGTCGCACCTTCTCTCAAAGCCAATCCAAGATCGATTACAAGACATTAATAAAATCACACAACATATACCTAATCTTATCTCCATGGAACAAAATGAAGCAGTCGCGCGGCCTATTTCCATTGAAGAGGTAGATCTAGCGATGAAGGAAATGCTAGTGGGAAAAGTTTGAGGCCCTGATGGTTTTACCACAAACTTCTTTCATCATTGCTTGCCAATGGTTCGAGAGGAATTTTGGCAGTTGGTGGAGGAATCGTGTTCCTTAGGAAAGATCCTAAATTACCTCAATGCTACCTTCCTCATTCTTATTCCTAAGAAAGACCAGGTGACTCACCCCAAACAATTATGACCCATCACATTATGCAATGTGATATATAAAATCATAACACAAATCATTGCACTAAGACTCAAGTTGATTCTGTTCTTCATAATTTCTAAGAAGCAGTCAGGATATGTGGAGGGAAGATAGATTATGGACAGTGTCATTCTAGCTTATGATTTGATTCACTCTCTTAAGTCCTCAAGGACTCTAGGTATGCTTATAAAACTAGACCTTTCAAATGTCTTTGATCGCTTGAGCTGACAATATATCCGCTCAATTCTGTCTTCTTTTGGATTTTGCAATGATTGGGTAAATTGGATACTAAATATGACTACAATTGTTTTTTATCAATCCTAGTAAATGGTGTGCCCTTTAAAACCTTTTCCCCTTCTCGAGGTATTTTTCAAGGAGACCCCCTTTCCCCCTTCCTTTTTGCCATCATGTTTGATGAGCTTATCCGCTACATCAAAGCCTCCATTGCATATGGATCCCTGTAAGTTATTACCCTCCATGGTCTTCATCCAATTGTTTCATACAACTAGTTCATAGATAAAACTATTCTAATGAGTACACCCATGGAGAGAGAGGCATAAAAAATAAATATCATCCTCTCTAACTTCAGCAAGGCTTCAAGCACCTTTGTTAATCTGGAGAAATCACATTTTTTTTTCTTTAACACCACTCTTTCCATTCAGAATCATATTTCTCGACTACTAGACATCCCTCAAAGATCCCTTACATCCAATTACCTTGGCATGCCACTCTCTGAATCAATGAATAGAAATATCTTTTCGTCCCGTGTCTTAGACTCATTAGCTCGATGACTGAATTCCTAGAATTTTTAATCTTTCAATATGGCAGGTCGGTTCGTTCTATTAAAATATGTCCTACAATAAATCCAAACCTATATTTTCTCAGCCTTAGTGACCCCCAAATCAATACTCAACACCATTAGAAATATTGAAAAAAAATTTCTCTAGCGGGGACTGAAATATGACAACAAGTGGGCCTTGGTCAACTAGGAAAAACTTTGCAAACCCAAAATCAATGGTAGCCTCAAACTCAAGGATCTTGGTGTGCTCAATGAAGTGATGGGTGCAAAAAACTAGTTGTAGTGGATGAAGTACCCAAAAAATCTATGGGCACGCTTGTGGAAACAAAAATAGGCTCCAAATATTGATGAGACTCATTTCATAAAAATGATGGATAAGTCCATGGGTCCAACATATCAAATGAAACCTTGAGAAATCCCCCCGTCATCCATTGACATACTTTATGGGAACTAAGAGATGGACAAGATGTTTATTTCTGGTCAAACTCTTGGCAACAATTCCCTCCACTTTAGTCCCTAGAAATACTTCATCAGATCCAAATACAAATACCAAATAACAACATGATTAAGTTGGTCGATGTTTGGAATGACACCCCTCCATAATCCCATTTGAGGGTATGGAAAACCTCACCAAGAGATCTAAACCTTCCTATTGACTGCAATCTTGAACCATGGAAGGAAATCACATCCCTTAGGAATATTCACTTGTGCGAAGGTTGAGACATTCTACGTTGGGGAAATTCTATGACTAGAACATTCACCATTAAGGAGGCCTATAATATCAAGATACGACTTCAACTATTGCTCAAAGCTCTCATCTCGCACATTATTTGGAAGTAGAACTTTTGGCCAAAAGTCTCAATCCTTTTTTGGCTTCTGGCACAAAACCGTATCCTCACATGGGACAACTTAAGGAAAAAAGGTTTTATCGGACCCTCACCTTTTGTGATCTGTATGCAATAGGATAAATCAATGGAGAACCAAATGAATCAATTTTCTTTTATATTGGAACTCGGGGACAAGGTGAAAATCATTACAAGGAAAACAGATCGTTCAACAACTAGCATTATCCAATCTATAGAATAGTAGAGGACAATTTCCTACAAAACTCCCATTCTCAATAGGATTTGGCATTTGATTCCAGGTTTTGTGGTATGGAAAATATAGGAGGAGTGTAATAGAACAATCTTCCATCCTACGTCTTCCTCATCGAACTATGTTTGGTAAAATATTTTTAGCAACATTCAATAGAATGTGATATCACAACAATGGAGTGTTGAGGACCTGAATTATGATTCCACTAAGAACATCATCCTTTCTAAGGGGAATATATACATTGCTCCTTGTGCCTCTCCCTTTAGCTCCAGACCTCATACAATGGCTTTGCAAATCCCCAATAGTTGGAAATTCCCCGCTCCAAGTTTCTTTAAGCTAAATTTTGATGGGGCTTTCAAGTGCAACCCAAGACCTATAGGATTTAGGGTAGTGATAAAAGACAATGATGGCATCATCAGTCACATATTGGCTAGAAAATTGAGCTTTGATAAAAAAATCTCATTGAATTATGGGGTCTAATACATGGCATTCATCTAGCTTCACTCTTAGGCCTAAATCAACTCATCATAGAGGGAGACTCTAAACTCATTATTTCTTGTCACTAGAATCATCCATGGATCTGACCTAACCAAAATTTCTCCTAACTGGTGCCTTCTCAGCTCCCTTGAACTCCTCAAGTATCTTCTTCATTCTAGTCTCTTCCTTATCCCTTCTCATGCTAGAAGAGTGAAAAACAAGGTGGGAGAAAAACTTGCTAATGAAGGGGTTTGCCTATAGTGTGTTGACATCATCTTTGATGCCAATTATTTCCCATTTCCACCCATTTACCAAAAATTCCTAGCACTAGAAGACTCAGATAACAACTCCCAGGATGGGATGCCACATTCATATCCATGCAATAAAGCAAGCCACTACTTTCCACCTCTCTTGCAAGCTTTACTTCACGATAAGGCATTCACTGAAGGGTGTTGTTGATGGTAGTTCTCACCCCATGAGAATTCAGGTTCAATAGTTCAGGATGTCACAGAGGTTAATGTGGAAGCATCTCACAAAGGATGATGTTTCTTCACCTGTAACACCCTTAATGCACCAGAGCAGGGTTATTTATGTTTTCTTCTCTAGAATTCTCATCATGTTTTTCTTTCAGGATTTATTGATGCGCTTGGATTCTCCTCTAGAGAATTACAGACATGGTCATCTCTAGTTTCTTTTTCCCAATTGATACATCTCCCTGAGAATTCAAATCATGCCTCGTGAGTGAGGTCGACCTCGCATAGGTCCAAGCTATCTTTTTTACCTTGAAGGTCGCACAAGAAATGGTGGTATCACTGACTCTAGGTCACACCAGTCTCCTCCCAAGAATATCCATTTCAATGAGACATCGTGCCTAGATACCAGCATGGAAGAGTAAAATTGGGGCTCTCTAGTCATTATGGAGGAAAGAGGCTCCACTTCCTAGGAATGTAGAAGGCTAGTCCACAACCATTCCACCACCAAGTTAGTTGTCAGGCCATTGAGATGTGCATACAGAGGTGCCATGCCCGGACTATTTTAGGCACTCTCGGTTGCACCAAATTCGAGCAGCTATCCAATTTTTCATCAACCCTTCAATCTCTCCCTAGCCTTGAACTGGAACACTCATGGAGAAGAGAGCAGTGGAACTCCTAGTGCATGATCTATTAAGTTTTTGTTACAGTTTAAGCCTTTTTCAGATGTAGGATTACTTTCAATAGGATTTCGAGGCCTCTATATAATTGCAGTATATAATTGCAGTTGTATTTTTCTTAGTATAGATACAAAAAATGTATGGTTTACTCTTTTAGGAGCTTGGTACCAGCACTGGTTTCATCCTTTTGGCAGACTAGCCTCTGGCTTCCATCAGGATATGTAATTTTTTCATTTCTTGAAGGTAATACAAATTTTAATTTAAAAAAAAAAATGTCTATAACCATTTGTGAGGATGTAATCATTTCACCGCCTATGTAAATGGTGCATCAGTGGCCATATTGACCATTCAAGATTCGAGGGCCAACCACCGATTACTAATTTGTCTTATGTTTCTTAAATGGTGGCCACCTCAACCTTTCAAGCAACTAGAATCTAACCGCCTTGATTAAAATCCTTTAGAATATCGAAGGGGCAATTTTATGTGTTTAAATACCATAGTCAAAATTTTAATCGGTATAGTTTAAAATCATTTCTTGAATCAAGTGGTGATTTGAAGAATCACATTTTTTGAATAGAAGTAGTTTTTTGAATTTTCTCTGTGGATTCTGCATTTATAATTTAGAGTTAATGAGTTTGTAAACTCTATTCTGGTAATTTATTCTTTGAATAATTTATTGGTTTGTTCAATTGAGCCACTCACCTTTTAACACTCTTTCTTACATATTGCAACTCGGTAATTTATGTTGCATTTTGTTTTGGTGTTTGGCATTTTTCAATTGATGATACCTGAAACCCCGAAGTAGCGGGCCCCACAGATTTCACGCCATATCGCGACTTGGGAGATTGCTGCATTTTGTTTTGTGTTGGGCGATTCGAAATGCTAATACCCAAAACCTCGAAGTAGCGGGCCCCATAGATTTCTTGCCACATCATGACTAAGGGGATGTTTCATTTTCTTTTGTGTTGGGCGCTTCCAAATATCGATACACATTACCACGAGGTCCCGACCCCACAACCTTTTTTTGTGACTTCATGTCTCAACAATCCTAGTTGTGTTTCATTTTAGAATCGAGTGTCTGTAAATGCTGATACGCGACCCCCGGTTATTCACATTTGGTATCAAAGCTACCCGTCTATTCTGCAGAGAATCCTGTCAGTTGCTCATTTTAGCACAGATAATTCCTGTTGGTGCCCAATTTCACTTTCTAATTTTTTTTCTGCGTGAATGTTTAATTGATTTCTTTCAAACTTTTATAAATGGCTGCTTCTGGTAGTAGTTCTTCTCAGATTCAGGTTCCTATTTTGAGAGAGAATTCATATAATTCCTGGTACATTCGGATGAGGATGATTATGTTCTCTCAGGATTTGTGGACTTATGTTATTGATTGCTATCCCGAGCCAGTTGATGCTATAGCAGAATTGGCTCTGTCTAATGTTGATTTTTTTTTGTTGAAGGAAAACAGAAAAAATGATAACAAGGCTCTTGGATTAATCCAACAAGGATTAAATGAATTCACTTTTATGAAGATTGCTAGTGCTACATCTTCGAATATGGATTCGGACATTCTTGAAACTTGTTATCAAGGTGTGTCCAAGGTGAAGACTGTCAAGTTGCAGAACTTGAGAAGGGATTTTGAAAATCTGAAGATGAAGGATAATGAAAGTGTTGATACTTTCATGACTCAAGTAATGAGTGTTTTGAACTAGCTCAAGCAGTATGGAGATGATGTTGAGAATAAAAGAGTTATTGAGAAAGTGTTGATAAGTTTTCCCAAGAAGTTTGAGCCTGTTGTTGTTCCCATAGATGAATTTAAAGATTTAAGTCAAATGAAAATTGATGAGGTAATTGGTTCTCTTGTTGCTCATGAATCTAGGATATCTAGATATGAAGAAGGATCATTTGAGAATGTTTTCAAATACCAACTACATATTACCATAGGTAGAGGCAGAGGAAGGTCTTATAATCATGGAAGAGGAGATCGATTTTCTGGTCGAAGTGACAATAGAGCTGAGGAGAAGTTCCAGCAGAATCCTCTTAATTTAAGAGGGAGAAGCAACAAACCCTGGTAACAAGAAAATTAGAGGTATGATAAATCCAAAGTACAATGTTATTATTGTAAAAATTTTGGGCATTTTGCTAACAAATGTTGGAAGAAGCAGGAAGATGCTAGAAACCAGTCTGCACATATCAAAAATGAGCCTGAGGATCATCAAAATCCTGTGTTTTTTACCTGTAATGTCACTTAGGAAAGTGCTAATGATATTTTGTTTTTAGATAGTGGTTGCAGTAACCACATGAATGGTAATAAGGATTTATTTTCTTCTATTGATACTAGTATTCATTCTGAAGTCAAACTGGGAAATGGCTGTAAAGTTACATTCAAGGGTAAAGGTATAGTTCCAGTCTACACTAAGAACAATCAAAAAAGAAATATTGATGATGCTTACTGCGTGCCTGGTTTAAAATGCAATCCCATTAGTGTTGGACAACTGCTGGAGAAAAAGTATAGAGTATTCTTTAAGAATAAGGTATGTTCAATCTATGATAAGTTACCCAGAAAACAATTGATTGCAAGAGTAGAGATGACCAAGAATAGGATGTTTCCACTTGTTATGAAAATTGATTTGTGTGGTTCTTTGAATGATTATAAAGATGGAAGTTTAGATGAATATTGGTTATGGCATTTGAGATATGGTCATTTACATTTTGGTGGCTTAGATATGTTACATAAGAAACATATGGTAAAGGGGTTACCTTGTATTCAACAACCTGCAAGCTCTTGTGAGAGATGCATACTTGAAAAACATCACAGAGAGAAATTTGTTTCAGGTGTTTCCTACAGAGAAAAAGCTCCATTGGAAA
>CBVK0101220214.1:0-11477 GCA_900067695.1 Picea abies | reverse complement strand
ATCAGGATTTTACTCATTGCGAATTCGGCATCTGCGATGTCAAAAATCACAAGTCCTCTAGACTCGCGATTCTCCGATTCCCGATGGCTCCTTTCATACGCTAGCCCTCCTGAGCTTAGCTCCCAGTCAATGTGAACTTCACTCCGTGACCACAACCTTATGTTTCTCTATCGGGATTTTGGCGTTTTCAGTGACGATATGCGCACGTACTCGGAACTCTCGATTCTCCAATCCCCAATGTGCTCCTTTCCCGAGCTTTAGCCTCTTCCGGCTACACAATGGTCCATGTGACCGTCAACACATGACCTCGGTCAAACCTCTCATCGGGGTTTCGGCATTTTTGATGTCGTCATGTACATGCCTATAGAATTCCCGATCCCCGATTCTCTGATGAAGGAAATCAATGGTCCAGATCTCATTCTTATCCAACGACTATGATTGAATCATGAAATCTCACATCGCGATTTTAGGTTTCTCGTTGTCAAGAGATTTTGACATTGCAAAGTGCCGATTCCCAATCCCCGATATTCCATGCAGAGATTCAACGGTCAGATTTCATCGCAAAATCGCATATCGTGATTTTGGAGTTTCTGTTGCAGTGTGTTCTTGACATATCAAAGTCCCGATCGCCGATGCCTCTGCTGATGTCACACGTGGTTTGACACGTGTTAGATCCTGCCACGTGTCAATATGATTCATGAATTGCATGAGCCTGAAGTGTTAGATCTGCCTGACACCTGTCATTCTCTGGTTAAGCCACGTGTCCCTGGGTGACGTGGTCTACTGACATGAGTTGGATCAACGGTCTAGATCACATGTTGATCTGACAGTGCAGATTCAGTCGGGATTTTGCATATCGTGAAATCAGGGTTTTCGTTGTATTGTGTTCTTTGCATATTGAAATCCCGATCCCTGAAACTCCGATGAAGCCTACTGGCTGCCACGCGTCCATACAAATGGACGATCCAAATCTTGTCGGAATTTCACCTTGGCTTTTCCTGATGATAAACCTTGTGCAGCTCCTGTTCGATCTAACGACTAGGATTCTCTCTCCAATATCCCGATGACTTGTCCGGGATTTCTCCTCTTCACACTAGGGCTTAACCTCCGTGCACTTTCTGTAGATCCTGTGGCTGACAGGTATCTTCTTCCAATCTGATGGCTCAGATCACTTCTTCTACACACCAACTCCTGCGCTTAACATCTACGCAGCTTCTCCCGATCCAACAACTGTCGGGATTTTCGAGTGAGATCTGACGACTCTCGGTCTCTTTCCTGAGCTTCCTGCACGTATAAGATAAGAAAGCTATTCCTCCTAAGATTATTCTTCTCGAATCCTTAAAGGATTCTGACGTCTTCTTTCGATGATTCACCTCTCTGAACCTTCCATCTTCACTGTTGTACTTAAGCCATCATCACTACTATACTTGCCATCAATGACAAGTCTATGCTGCCTGTAAAACATGCCAACAATCCTTTGTACATTCCTTCCTGTAAAACATGCCAACAATCCTTTGTACATTCTTCCTGCACCCATGCCATCTTCATTGCTATACTTGCCATCAATGACAAGCATATGCTACCTGTTAAACATTTCCAACAAATGACTCCATAGACCAATGGACAAGGAAACTATAACTACTAGGTTCTTGGAAACCTCACAGGGAAGTTTCCATACTAGTTGGAGCCATATGTTATCTCCTATAAAGTCATCCTCTCAAGTTAGTGTTTTCACCAAAGTTTGGTCATGTTAGTTGTATTGGAAGGGTGACTAGTAGTCTTCAAGGTCCACTTAGTCAATATTCTCATATTGAAAAGTGTCTCAGTTTGAGTTATCTTAATCCTAGGAGTGGGTACTACATCCAAGAAGACTCATTATTCCCCTAATTTTTCATATTTAGTCATTATTAGACCTTGTCTAAATCAAACCTCCTCACCTCACAAGTTCGTAGCGCAAACTGCCTTTTTTACACTATATGCACTACAAAATATTATGTTTTCCACATGGACGAATTTTGTTCAAAGATGACTTCTTATTCAGATTTTTGGGTGATGATTGATGGTATAATTTTATGGTCATGAGCTTACATACATTTTGAAATCAAATTATCAACTTACATGGCTTAATGATGTACCTATTATATCATAATCTTCTTACTAGCTAGAATTTTTCTCTCGGATTTCTGAACAAAACATTTTTCTTTCCTTCCTCATCAAAAGTGATAACTTTGGTTCCAACAATATAAAAAGCATGTGTTTGGAGTTTAATTATGAAGGTACAGGTTGAGATTCCTTGCAGAAGTGTGTATTGGCATATGAGGATCCTAGCAAGCCATTAATTCATAGTAATCTACATACCTTGCATATTTTGTTTTGTTACAACAATTTTTTATTGGTCAGCAAGTCAACGGTGATAATGGATATGTTAGAGGTGTTTCAGAAAATTTTAATCAAGGTCCTAAAACATGAGAGATCCATGTATTATTTTTTAGAAAGGTCGTGTCCTTTTCCCATGCACTTGAGCTACATTTGAAATGGTAAACCCTTATTTTTTGCAAAAGAGGTATAAGTGAGGCTTGATGGTAATATTCAAATTTCTTCATATGGTGTTCAGAGACCACTTACAGCCTTAAATTCACCTTTAAAGTCATTTCTTCACGCATAAAGGTCAAAACAACCATCTACAACAATTGGTAGCGCAAACTATGTTTTTCCTGTGTATTGAGCTACCAACACTTCAACTTTCAACATGGTTGAGATTTGGTCAAAATTCTACTTGGATGGAGTATTTTTAGGGGAATATGATGAATATTCCTGAAATAACTCATCAAATCTCATCCATGGGTGCAAGTTTCACTTCATTTCACAAATGGAAACATTCTAGGGATCAAATCCTAGAATGTAGGAATATGACTAGATTTTGGAAATCTGTGTTTTCCTGTTTTAGTCACTTTCTTTGGAGATATATTTTGATCATATGGAAATTTATTTTTGGAAAGTGAGAGAGGTTTTTCAAAAGAACAAGATCCTCTTCAAAACCCCCTCTCATTTTTCTAAAATATGTTTTTATTTGGGATATTTAGGTCAATATTTGAGAAGAATATTCCCATAAATTTAATACTCTGTTTTTGCTAGCCACCTCGGAAATTCGGATTTGAGTTGGATATCTTCAACAAACTAAATATAGGTGAAGAGGTTATGAGATCCATCTATTTTGGATATATATGGGCATGTAATCTATATATAAAGAGGACCAAAGGGAGGAGCTAAGGGTTTGAATTTGGAGAGCTTTATTGACACTTTTATTCTAAAGACTTTTGATATATATACTAGAAGCATAAGCTTCTTTCACTATTATTGTTCAGAGATCTGATCATCCATCGTTTATTGTACTTATGATTGAATGTCATTTTCATTTATTTTTTTACTCAATGACTGATAATTTCCATCTTGTCTTTTCACTGGTAAACTAAAATCATAAGTATTCTTCCTTGCTATAATCAACCTTTCATCTATGTTTTTTAATATACATGATCTTGCTAGTATAGTGAGTGTTCTCCATCCATCTGAGTTTAAAATGCATATGATCAATACCTTTTGAGAGCCTTATCTTATCTGGATATGTTAAAGTGTCTTGAGTGAGGGATTTGTTGAGTGATTTATTCATTTTTTATCCAATTTCATATATTTCATTGAGCATTTGATTAAGTTACCAAGCTCTCTCAATTTACAACATAGAGAGACTCTTGGAGTGATAACAAATTGGCACCGTTGTCGGGGAGAGGAGTTTGAAACAAGATTCCCTGGGAGATGACATAGTTCTATATTTTGATGATAGACAAAGGATGGGCATCATGTTGGTTGTAATATTCTATTTGGTGACTCCATGAAGGACTAATTCAGTGGTGACTTCACAATATTCAAATGTCAAAGGAATTTGCTGCTCTTTTGGATAGGAGGCTTGCACCTCTTAACTTTTATGTAGTCCCTGCCTTCCCACATCCAATACTCCTTATGGATATTTGGGGAGACTTCCATCCTTGGTTTATAGAAAGGAAAGAGCATAATCCTTCAGATCACCTCATCATATTTCATCAATGTATGGTTCATTTACATATACATGATGAATATGTTTATGTATTCATTGGAAGGGGATGCTTGCGAATGGTATAGATCCTTGCCTCCTTCTAGCATATCTTCTTTAAAAGAATTTCATTTATCATTCCATCATCGATATGAAAGGTATTTTTCTCAGAAACTTCTTTTTGATCATTGTTGTGAGGAGTTTCATTCAGATATTCAGCCTGTTGTTTCTTCTAGTAGTGAGGATGGAAGTCAAGATATTAATGAAGATACAAATGAGGATGAATTTCTTTCTATTACTACTTCCCAAGAAGAAGATCTACCAGATATAAATGATGATAATACTGATGATTGCATTGTTGAGGATGTTTTAGACCTTGCTTCTTATGAACCTGTTGATTCAAATCTAGATGAGAAGGATGATAATGATGAGTAAGAAGGTGATGTTATTTCAAATATGTTTCAAAATCATATTGTTGATGATTATATGCAGAAATATTCATCTCTGCCATTAGGATGTTATCCTGATGTTCCCATATTTGAAAAATATAGTGATGATGAGAAAGATTTTAAAGTTTATGAAGGCTTTTTGACTAAAGTAATCTCATTTAGTTCTAATTTTCAGCAAGGAGATGATCAATAATGTAATTATGCTATGGTTGATGATAGTTATGAGTCTATTGTTCAAAATTCAAATGAAAATCTCCTTAGTTTTGATACATCTTTAAAAAATATCATTGTTGGGGAGAGTAATCAACAGTTCTCTCAGGATATATTTTTAAATACACATCCTTCATTTGATCATTATGGAGATAGTGATGTAAAAGATTAAGAACATATATCTTCTTTTCTCTTAGAAATTGTCAGTTGTAATGGGCCATCACATCATAGTGATGGATCTGAGTCAGACGGATATAGAAAAGGGGAAGACATACATGAGAAATAAATGTTTTAGAAAGTGTATGATAGTGATCACAATTTTGAGGATCCCATGGCAGAATTACTTGAGTGTTATCTCTCAAACTCTCTTAAGTTTTTAGATTTTATCATATAATTTGCATTTGACAGTGAGTGTGATCTCTGGAAAGTGTTTTTATGGTCATTGTTATGATTTTATTATTATTTTCTAATAAATGGCATAAAAAGAAGCCTTTCAGTCATGATTTTACTTGTATGGATTCATTGGAAGCATGATTTCACTTGATCAACAAGCAATACAATTGATTAGAGTAGGAGTGTACATAAATAAGATCAATAGTTGAGCATTGGTTTTTATTTTTAAATGACTAAGCATAGTTTTTTTCAGTATATCATGGTAGACAGAAGTGAATATCAAATCTTGAAGGTTTGCAGGGGATTGGTTGCACATGCTTGATGACTCCATAGCCCAATGGACAAGGAAGCTGGAACTACTAGGTTCTTTTAAACCTCACAGGGAAGTTTCCATCCTAGTTGGAGCCAGATGTTAGCTCCTACAACGTCAGCCTCTCAGGTCAGTATTTTCACCAAAGTTTGGTCATGTCAGTTGTACTGGAAGGGTGAGTAGTAGTCTTCAAGGTTCACTTAGTTAATATTCTCATATTGAAAAGTGTCTCAGTTTGAGTTATATTAAGCCTAGCAGTGGGTCCTATATCCAAAAAGAGTCATTATTCCCCTAATTTGTCATATTTAATCATTATGAGACCTTGCCTAAATCAAACCTCCTCACCTCACAAGTTTGTAGCGCAAACTGCCTTTTTTACACTATATGCGCTACAAAATATTATGTTTTCCACATGTACGAGTTTTGTTCAAAGATGATTTATTATTAAGATTTTTGGGTGATGATTGATGGTCATGAGATTACATACATTTTTAAATCAAATTATCAACTTACATGGATTAATGATGTACCTATTATGTCATAATCTTCTTACTAGCTAGAATATTTCTTTCGGATTTCTGAATAAAGAATTTTTGTTTCCTTCCTCATCACAAGTGCTAATTTTAGTTTCAACAGTACAAAAAACATGTATTTGAAGTGTACTTATGAAGGTACAGGTTCATACTCCTTGCAGAAGTGTGTATTTTCATATGAGGATCCTAGCAAGCCATTAATTCACAGTTATCTACATACCCTGCATATTTTGTTTTGTTACAACAAGTTTTGATTGGTCAGCAAGTCAACGATGAGTATGGCTATGTTATAGGTGTTGCATAAGATTTTAATCAAGGTCCTAAAAAATCAAACATCCATGTATCATTTTTCAGAAAGGTTGTGTGCTTTTCCCATGAACTTGAGCTGCATTTGAAAGGGCAAACCCTTATTTTTTGCAAAGGAGGTATAAGTGAGGTTTGATGGTAAGATTCAGATTTCTTCAGGGTACTTGAATGTTTTATTATGTCATATGGTGTTCAGAGACCACTTACAGCTTTGAATTCACCTTCAAATTCATTTCTTCATGCATAAAGGTCAAAACAACCATCTACAATAGTTGGTAGCACAAACTATGTTTTTCCTGTGTATTGCGCTACCAACTCTTCAACTTTCAACATGGATGAGATTTGGTCAAAATTCAAATTGGATGGAGTAATATTATGGGAATATGATGAATATTCCTCAAAGACGTCATCAAATATCATCCATGGGTGTAGGTGGCACTTCATTTCACCAATGGAAACATTCTAGGGATCAAATCCTAGAATGTAGGAATATGACTAGATTTTGGAAATCTGTGTTTTCCTTTTTTAGTCACTTTATTTGGAGATATATTATGACGATATTAAAATTTATTTTTGGAAAGTGAGAGAGGGTTTTTACAATAACGACTCTCTCAGGTTTCCAAAATATGTTTTTATTTGTGATATTTAGGTCAATCTTTGAGAAGAATATTCCTCGAAATTTTATACTCTGTTTTTGCTAGCCACCTCACAAATTCAGATTTGAGTTGGGTATCTTCAAAAAACTAAATATAGGTGAATAGGTTGTGATATCTATCTATTTTGGATCTAGATGAACATGCAATATTGATATAAAGAGTACCAAAGGGAGGAGCTAATAGTTAGAATTTGGAGAGCTTTATTGACTCTTTTATTGTAAAGACTTTTGATATATATACTGGAATCATAAGCTTCTTTCATTGTTATTGTTTAGACCTCTGCTCATTTGTCTTTTCTTGTACTTATTATTGAATTTCATGTTCATTTATTTTTTTACTCAATGATTGATAATTGTCGTCTTGTCTTTGCATTGGTAAACTAAAATTATAAGTATTCTTCCTTGTTATAATCAGCCTTTCATCTATGTTTTTTAATATACATGATCTTGTTGGTATAGTGAGTTTTATCCATCCATATGAGTTTAAAAACCATCTGATCAATACCTTTTGAGAGACTTATCTTGTCTGGATATGTTCAAGTGTCTTGAGTGAGGGAGTTGTTGAGTGAGTTATTAATTGTTTATCCAATTTCATATATTTCATTGAGCATTTGATTAATTTAGCAAGCTCTCTCGATTTACAACCTAGAGAGACTCTTGGAGTGATAAAAAAATCATTTAAATGAAGACTGAGAGACTAGCTAACTCCGACTAGGTGGTAGTTAACTCCCGTAACTTCCTGAGAGACTAGACTATCTGGAAGTTTACTCTCGTAACCACTGGTGTGTGTCTAGATCACTCTAGACCACCAATATGGTTCATTGGTTCTCCTCCAGTGTGCATTAGTTGAGCTATAAAGAGTATATCATGTGTAAATTATCATTCATTCATTTGGTTAATGAATATTCTTCCATTCTTTCTCTCCTCTTTCTCTCTTCTCATATTTTCTTTGCAAATTGTGTATGTCATTTGCTAGCTAGATCTTTGTTGTGTAGGTTCAACACATTTACAATTAGGAAACATATAAATCTCAGTATAGTGTATCACCCAGAGTCTGATGGGAAAATAGAGAGGACTAACATAATAATTGAAGACATGCTTAAAATGTATGTGATGGACCAACCATCAAAGTGGGAAGATTATATTCATTTAGTTGAATTTTGTTACAATAATGGGTATCATGCCTCATTGAAAATGATTCCATTTGAATCATTGTATGGTAGAAAGTGTAACATTTTGGTGATTTGGTATAATCCAATAGACAAAGCAATTGTTGGGCCATATTTTTTAAAGAAAATGGAGGAGAAGATGACAAAGATCAAGTAGAATTTAAAGGATTCCCAGGATAGGAAGAAATGTTATGCAGACGGGAATAGAGTGCAGACGGGAATAGAGTGTTTAGATATTTCAAAGTAGGTGAACATGTGTTCTTAAAAGTGAAAGAAAAGAGAAGTTCTCTAATATTAGGGAGTTGCCCAACGTTGGCAGTAAGATATTGTGGAACTTTTGAAATTGTAGAAAAGATAGGGCCAGTTGCATACATGCTAGCATTTCCCACATCCATGAAAGTGCATAATGTATTTCATGTGCCATTATTAAAGAAATATGTGCCTGGCCCTCATCACATAATTGATTGGAATGTGATTTATGTGGAGCATGAAGGGGATTTCTAGGTGGAACCAATATGCATCTTAGACTAGAAAGTAAAAGTGCTAAGAACAAATCCATAAGGATAGTAAAGGTTCAATGGACCTATTACGATCCTAAAGATGCTACATGGGGGCATGAAGAAAACCTACAGGAAGAATACCCATATATTTTTGACAATTTTGAATAAAACATAATACAAGACTCCATTTTGAGAAGCTAGAGTTTCAAAACCACATCTCAGAGTCCTAGCAAACTGCATTGGGGACCCTAATAAAATAAAGGATCATTCCTTAGGTTTATCCTGATAAACGAATGGTACATTCCTTGGATTAAACCTAATAAATGAATGGTGCATTCCTTGGGTCAACGAGTTGAGAGGAACAAGAGATTATGGTTGGAATTGTTGTTGGAGTTGTGAAAGTGAAAAGTTTTACTTTTCTAAGTATTGTGATGTACATATTCATATATGTATATCGACATAGTGTGCACCAAGGATGATGAAAAATTATATGGGAGGGGGAATGTAACATCTCCACTATAATCCTCAGTTTAATTAATACTTAATGTAGATATAATATGTGGTCGTGGCCAAGCGATGTAATATGCAAATTGTATTTCTGAATGTTAATAATAAAATGTGATGCCAACTGCTAAGGAGACATGGACAGAGATGGGGACTAAATTAATTCACAAGAGAAGGGAGGTTATAGGAGAATGTATTAGAGGGGTCTAAGGGGTAATTACTCATGTATATTAATTCAACCCATTTTCCAAAATTTGTTATTGGTATATGAACCTTCTAATTTCTGATTGAGTGTTCCCAAAGAGAGTCATTGAATACATGTAAGAGGATGGGTGTGAGAAGTCACATACCATAGTTATTGTGCATATGGGGCTTGAGTACAATCAGCTTAGGAAAGTGTGTGAGTCAAGAAAGGAAATCCAAAGGGAGGAAATTCGTATGGGTTGGGACAATATTTTTACACAATATGTTTTTGTACATGAACAACAAGTAGAAACAAAGAAATAGAGCTTGGAGATAGAACATCCATGAAGGGCGAATTCTTGAGCATGTTGGAGAGTTTTGGAGTTGAATATTGAAGAGCCAGGTTTTCAAGTATAAAGAGTGAACTCCTATGTGAGTTGCATTGTAACAACAAGTGTTTGTTGGTAGTTTTTCCTAACAACAAGTTCCCTTGAACTCCTAGTTGAGAGATTCTTTGTTACATGTGCAAGAGAGACCTTGATAAATGAATGGGATGCCCAAGGGATTGAGATCAATGAATGTGTACATTCCTTGGGTTGGGTAGGAGAAGAGGAATGGAGCTGGTGGAAAATCAAGATAATTGTAGGAGAATATCAGTGGGTTGAGGGATTTTTGAGCTATGAGTGGAAAGTGAGAGACCACCCTATTTTGTGGATTATTGGCCCTCATATTGGGGGTGACTTTCTATTCATATTTGGAACAACAGGTCTATGGTTTGATGAAATTTTCATCCCAAGAAGCTGGTTGCACAACTAATTTGAAACATAAGTGTTTTTTCTATTTTTTGTCTTCTAATTATTAGTTAAATTGTTGTGCATGAAATTTTTGTATTTGAGAAATAATTTATATGCTGCTATGTTGTTTTATTAGCTACATTTCATGTATAATTTATCATGTTGTAGATGCATCTAATTTATGGTAATAGACAATAGCTAAATATGTATGTAAATCATAGCTAAAAAATATAGGAAATTGAATTAGCTCTAAAAAAATAATTTTAAGAGTATTATGAACTGTAATATTCATGTGATGGGATAGGGGACATTACATATCCCTAAAAATATCTCTCTATTATTAGAAGTGAGGAGATATGAGCATCCCATAACTCCTTTCTTTGGCTTGGGCGATGGGCCGTCTCTTGTTTTATGGTCAAGACATTTGTTTCCTTAGTTGATTATTGTAACTTGGAACAAAGTTACCAACTTAATGTGAACTATGACCTCCAAATGAGAACTCTGGCCCAAAAAACCCATATTTTTGCATAAAAACCATGAAAATCAACCCCCAAATCAAAAAGTGGTGCTACCGGTAGCACCATTTTTCAAACAAGGTCAAAATTACAACATTTTTCAAGAATAGCCTTCATTATGACCTAATTGAAACCATGGTTTTGAACATAGATCCATATGCCAAAAAAAACCCAAAATTGGATACAAAATGGTCACTTTAAAATATATTTATTAACTTTCTTTTTCTTTCTTAAATTTACATTGAAAAATAAATAAATAAAATTGAGAAAATATTGCAAACATATTTTTTAATGAAGCTGAAAAACACATTTAAAAAAAAATTCAAAACCCAAATTAAACAAAAATAAAGAAAAACATTAAAAAAAAAATCTAAAAAGAAATGAAAAAAAATTAAAATTTCCAAAAAACAATAATCTATAATCTATATATATATATATATATATATATATATAATAATGAAAAAACACTTACCTAAAAAGAATAAATAAGCAAACACTAAAAAAAAACTTTAAAAATAAACCAAAATTTAAACAAAATATTAAAAAGGTTCTAAAATTTAAAAAAAAAATGAAAAAAAAATAAAAAATCCTAAACTAAAAAATTATATCAAAACATTATGAAATAAAATGGAAATAAAATAAAAAAATAAAAATAAAAATTACATTATATATATATATATATGATGATGATGATGATGATGATGATGGTGATGATGATTAACACCCACTAAGACCTAATTGGTCTATCGGACCTTAAGAGGGTAAGTGATTACTTTTGATTCTTTAGAATTTTGTTTATGTGCTCAAAAAGCATTAAGAGATGCTTTCCAAGATCACCATACTTTTATTGAGTTAAGAGGTTAGGAAGGTTG
>CBVK0101220207.1:0-10781 GCA_900067695.1 Picea abies | reverse complement strand
AACTTAAGAACTCATCTAGAAGAAGCCAGAAAGATCAAAGAAAATCTTGAATATCAAAAGAAATGTTTGGAAGCCAACATAACATAACAGAAGGAAGAAGAAGAAATGAGAGAGAATATGTTACACATCAAAATTACTCACTTCAATAGTGTCTCAAGTGTCGTCATTACAAGTGTTGTAAGTGTTGCATCTTGTCCTCAAGTGTCGCATCTTGACCACAAGTGTTGCAAACATCATACTGCCATATTTCCTATGTCGTGCCTCTAACAACATCATAAAGACACTTAAGACACCTTAAAGACTGGTTTTGAAGAGGAGAAATCACTTGACAAGGAGTACAATCCTTTTTCCACTGAAAAACTACTTTAAAATGGTTTTTGGAAGGCAACTCTCCCCTACGCACTGTCAAGGAGCGCCAACACTCCCTAGCCTTCTTTGGGGGAGCGTTGAAATTCTCTGTGCACCCTTTTGGGGGAGCTCTACCCTTCCTAAGAGAATTTTGGTTTGTTGAGATAAATCAGGGAAGAATCCCCTCAATCTCTCTTCCGATCTCACCTCCCCTACGCACTGTCAAGGAGCACCAACACTCCCTAGCCTTCTTTGGAGTAGCATTGAAATGCTCTGTGCACCCTTTTGGGGGAGCTCTACCCTTCCTAAGAGAATTTTGGTTTGTTGAGATAAATCAGGGAAGAATCCCCTCAATCTATGAAGTTGGTTGGATTCGAATATGAATTCAAGGAATGATCTTAGAGAAGATCCACAACTGAAGGAGAGGAATCCTCAAATTATCCCAAAGATCTCTCAAGTGGTTGGGCCTCTCCAAGATTATATCAGGAGGCCTTCTCATGGTGAAAGGGACATGAAAACATTGGAAGTATGAAACCTATGATCTCATAGGCAACATACAGTACATGGATGGAGATTGAGAATTACACCAAACTTATGATCCCATAAGTGAGATGCCATTGAAGCATAATCAGTGTAGATTACTTGAGAAAAGGGGCTGGACAAGGAGAGCTGGAAGAATTTGTTGTACCTTCATCAAAGGATTGTAAGTACTCTTCATTTGTTCTCATTAATATACATACATGCTTGGCCTGTTTCTTTCAAGTTTATGTTTGTTCCACATGAACTTGTCTTCAGTAGATAGATCTGTATTTGAGCTAATCTCAGTAGAATAGGAAGCTTGTTGTATCTTTGTTTGTTCTGCAACACCTATCGAGGAGCTTGGGATTGAATCTCAACTTGAACTTTGCGAGGATAAATGCCATTTAAAAAGGTACACTTTTATTCTTCCTCTTCATTCACTAGCTTAATTAGATCTAAAAGGATGTCAGTGACCAATGATAGCACCCTTTTTGTCTTGGTTTTAGGGATCTAGATACCAAGAGGGAATCCTCTTCTCCGCAGGAAGATTCACCTGTAACAGAAATTGGCGACTCCACTGGGGAAGAGCTCTAATTTTTGTTTCCTTTCCTAGATCTTGTTTTGTCCCTTTTCCCACTTCTTGAAATTCTCCATATTGTCTTTGATTCTTAGACCTGATTGATTGGCTCTTGATTTCATCACCTTCAAGTTGATTGACTGAGTTTGCTTGATCTTTTTTACTTTCTGGTCATTTTTCTGAATTTTTAGAGGCTAGTGCCCCCCTACCCTTGTTATTAGAGTGTTGGCGCTCCCTACTAGTCTCACATAGAGAGTTGGAACACTCTGGTGCCCCTTACACCAGAGCATTGTCCCTTTTCTGTGCAAAATCCTTTCTTTCTCTAAGGTTCAATTTTTTCTTTTGGCACTTGCTTAGGGTCTTATCATCTAAGTTTATCTTTATCTTGGCCTTCAACACTCTGTTTTCTAAGAATTGATCACGTTTTTTTTGGAATTTTGACATTTTTTTCCTTTCCTTGAAGTCACTCTTTGTCTTTCTTGATTTAGAGTAAACTTATTGTTTTTTTCTCATTTATCTGACTGAGTGGAAGATTTTGTGAGGAAATTCAAAGGTTTATACACCTTTCCTTTTGATATTTGAGGTCATCTTCCCAAGAAATTAAGTTTTGAGTGTTTTCTCTTTTCTCCCTATCTTTTCTTGGATTCTTCTTCGCATTTAATTGTCTTCCTTGAATGCTTGCATTTAAAGTAGCAGAATTGCATGTTTTTTGACATTTTGGGACATTGTGCATCTGAAATGATGAATGTTTTCTCCTTCTCATAGCATAACTTTCATCGAAATACAAATATTGCACCTTCATCTCTTTTCATAACTTTCGGGTCGGTCAAAACACCATATTGTCCACGCCATTTTTCCTTTGAATAAAAACAACCTTAAAAATCAAGCGCTAAACTAAAAATTGATTAGACATTTTTTACATTTTCTGGTAGAAAACCTACATCAAATTAGTTGTAGGGATTTGGAATAGGTGTGAAAGATAACTTTCCAAAGCTGCAAACAAACATAGGATCTTGTGTTAGGGAGCAGTGAAATCCAATTGCTACATTTTTTCCTAGGAAGCCCTTCTCACACAAGGGTCAATCATGAGGTTGCATTGAGACTAGCATAGTTACTCACCTTGCTTTGTTGGTCTTAGTGTAGAGATTGCACGTATTATGGGGGTCGCTTGAAGGTATACCCACAATGATGAGTGGAAGCCTTTCAAGTTGATTTCGGGATAGATACCCTGCCCTTGCGCATGGATTGGACTATCGACTGTTTCCCCAGGCACCACTCTTGTAGTTGGTTACCTTAGTGTCCTATATCATTAGGGTCTTTACACAAGGTGACTGTGGAGGGTCAAGTCTTCACATTACCTGGAATCGACATTGGCCAGAATCACTCGAGCTCCTTGGAGGGTATACCCATGATTATGTGTGGGAGCTTGTACCAGGGTGTAAGTCCGTTAAGCAGGTCGTCAACGTAACTTTTTCACCTGCTCTATCTCAACCCCTTCTTACTTTGTTCCCGTGACATTGGATTTCATCACCAACTAGTGTGCTCATTGTGAGAAGGTTTTTGTTTGCTTTCTTGCTTACTAGATCTTTTAGCGTGTGTTGTTTGTTGTCCCTGGTAGAATCTAGGTTGGAGTTTATTTTTATGGCATCAGTTCTTGGGATGACCAATGAAGGAACCCCTTTTCTAGGGGAACCCTTTGTTTTTCCTTCTTATGAAAATGTTGGTCCTCCTTACATTGCTACTTTGAGCCTTCCAAGTCTCACAATTGGGTTACCAGTATGGTTTTTTTCCACTACAGTGATCTCAAATGCAGTTGCTTCAGATGTAATCACACTGCCCACACATCAACCTCATGTCAACCTTTCTCCTTCTTCACCCGTCAAGTATCCTTCTATTTCTCCTTCTTCGCCTAATGAAAGCTCTCAAGCGAGTAGCCAAATTGATAAGAAGAAGAAGAAACGAAAAGAAAAGAAGAAGAACTAGAAAGGGACCAAGCCTCCAACTACATCAAATGTTGGATCTAAGAAACCATCTACTGTTAATAGTACTGGGAGTGTTAATAAGGTATATAAGGTTAAAACAAAGAATCTGAAACCCAAATTCCCTTGTAGTCTTTGTAAGGGTGGCCATTTTCTTAGGGATTGCACTGGTATTCCCAAGGTTTTAGAAATGTGGTATTCCACATCATCGGCCCCTATTGGTCATGCCAGTGATACCCCATCAACAAGTGACTTTAAGGTTGGTAAGAAGAAGACAACTGTCAAATTCCCTTGCATGTTATGCAAAGGTGATCATTATTCTCACATTTGTCCTTGTATGGATGAGGCTTCTTCTCTTTTGGAAAAACTTCAACTTCCAAAAGGTTATCGTAGGATTTCCCCCAACCCATCATTAGTTTATGGAATGGTCAATTTGGTTCCATCCCTGGTCAATCCGGTTGATCAGGTGGTCAATCTAGTTTCATCCTCAGTTGAACCACTCACCAAAGTAGATGACCTAGTTCTATCATCGATCAGCCCCACTTTTCATCTAGAAAGTGAAACCCAATTGACTAATCCAGTCCCATCATTGGTCAGTCCCACCCTTCATCTGAAGAGTGTCAAAGTGGTCGACCTGACTCCGCCATCGATCGATCCCACTCCTCCTTTGAGAAGTTTCAAAGTGGTTGCTTCGGTTACTTCATCGTTCAATCCCACTCCTCCTCTGATGAGTGCTAAAGTGATTGATCCAGTTCCTTCCTCAGTCAGTCCCACCCTTCATCTAAAGAGTGCCAAACTGGTTTCTCTAGTTACTTCATTAGTCAATCCCACTCATCCTATGATGAGTGCTAAAGTGACTAATCTATTTCCTTCCTCGGTCAGTCTCACCCTTCATTCGAAGAGTGGCAAAGTGGTCGACCCAACTCCACCATTGGTTGATCCCACTCCTCCTTTGAGAAGTTTCAAAGTGGTTTCTCTGGTTACTTCATCGGCCAATCCCACTCCTCCTATGATGAGTGCTAAAGTGACTGATCCAGTTCCTTCCTCGTTCAGTCCCACCCTTCATCCGAAGAGTTCCAAAGTGGTTGCTCCAGTGACTTCATTGGTCAATCTCACTCTTCCTCTGACGAGTGCCAAAGTGGTTTCTCTGGTGACTTCATCGATCAATCCCACTCCTCCTTTGATGAGTGACAAAGTGGTTGCTCCAATTACATCATCGGTCAATCCCACTCCTACTCTGATGAGTGCCAAAGTGGTTTCTCTGATTACATCATCGGTCAATTCCACTCTTCCTATGATGAGTGCCAAAGTGGTTTCTCCAGTTAGATCATCGGTTAATCCCACTCTTCCTCTGGAGAGTGCCAATGTGGTCGATCTGATCCCATCATCGATCGATCCTACTCTCCCTCTAGAGAGTAAACCCGATTCTTCCCATGTTTTTCTCATTGAAACAGGATCTACCATGCCAGGGGGCATTCCTCCTTCTCCTACAAAAACTCTTCCAAGTAATGAAGCCATCCTTTTTTATTGGGGTGTGCTAACTGGACCTAATCTTCCCTCTCACATGACTTTCAATATTACAGTAAAATTTTGTGGTCAAGATGTTCCTCATACGCTGATATATGAAGGTTCTTCCATTAGTATTTTGTCCTCTATTGCTTGGAAATATTTGGGTTATCCTAAGCTTGTGCCGGTTACCCGGACTCTATTCAATTTCAACAGAAGAACCAGACACCCTTTAGGGATCCTTCCTCAGTTTCCGGTAACTTTGGGAGGAAAAATAGTCTTTATTGATGTTATGGTAGTCCAGGACCCCTTGGATTTTGATTTACTCCTTGGGCAAGATTATGTCTATTCCATGAAAGCTATTGTGTCCACTTTTTTTCTTTGTGATGTCTTTCCCTCACGATGAAAGAATGGTGACTATTGATCAAATTTCGTTTGTTGGCCCTGACTTGACCATCAACCCAATAACCTCCCTAGCTGGGTCTTATATGCAGTCGATATCACCCCTGCCATGACTCCAACTTTAGATGACTTAGATCTGGTAGTTGACATGGTGATCTCTTCGATAGGGCTAATGGAGCCTAATCTCCTTACCCCTGACGTGACCCTCAACATGTGTTCCTTCCAGAGAATTCTTTTTCCATCTTGTGAAGATCTCTTGGAAGCCATGACCAAGTTTTGTCCCTTCACATGTTTTCCTTCTAGAGAATTATCCTCTTGGAAGCCATGATCAAGAAGAGGTCATGAGCATAGTTTCTCTTCTCCGTGGAAAGCTCATTAAAAAATGAAACATAGGTTATGAGCATAGTTTTCCTCTTTATATCAAGCTCGTTAAAAAATGAAACAAAGGTCACGATCACAGTTTTTCCTCTCTGTGGCAAGCTCATTAAAAAATGAAACAGAGGCTATGAGAATAGTTTTCCTCTCTGTGGCAACCTTGTTAAAAAATGAAATAGAGGTATTGATCATAGTTTTTGCTCTTTGTAGCAAGCTCATTAAAAAGTGAAACAGAAATCTGGGGATTGAACCCAGAGCCTTGAGCATATTTATTTTCTTGTGTCAAGCTCATTAAAAAATGAAACAGTCACCTCTCCTATTAGGTAGAGTCTTTCACCAGATCTCATAGATGTCGAGTCGAGTATTTCGTTAGGTCTCATATTTGAACCTTAATTTCATCCACCCTTATCCTTTTTCTCCATCTAGTTTAGAAATTGGTGACAACCTCAAAGTCGGTGAATGAATTGAAGCTTGGGGGGCATGTCTTTAGCCTTTGATGATCATTCTGGAGTTAAGCCACTAGCTTTTTAGGATGGGGGCTTACCGAGCTTAGTCTTTGTTCCTTCTTGTTCTCGTAAATACATGAGAATGTAACCGAGTATACTTTTATCACTTTTTCGGACTCACATGGTTAAATGAAAAAGGAACCCTCTAGAATCGTATTTAATCTCTTTTCATACTCTCTAAACGTGAAAAGATTGTCGAGTGATCTTGCTTCCTTTCCCACTCGTTAAAAGGTTTGAAAGGGTGTCTTTCGAGTGATAATTTATCTCTTTTTCAGCCTTGTGAGACTAACATTATGAAAAAGGACAACACTGGAGTCGTCTTTAAGTTCTTTTCAGACTCTCTAAACATGAAAAATCATCGATTTTGCGTTCTTTGGACTCATTAAAAAAATCATACATTGAAGGGCCCATACGAGATCGAACCCTTACTTCTTCCAATTTGTTAAACAAAGGACGAGGAACTTACTGAAGGTGAGTTATATCGAGCATGTGTTACCCTCCTTGAGCTCATTAAATTAAAAATAGGTACTCGTCTATCTAGATGGGGGAAAAATTGAAGGAAGTAAGCCAAGTAGTTTTTGAGAACTTTACTAGTGACCTTACAGTCGCCCTTGAAGATGGAATTTTATCTTCGAACACATTTCAATATGCTGAACCTCTGCACTAAACCAATCCTTTCAGTTTCCTTACTCCTTTGGGTCAGCCAATGTAAGTCACAGTATCCATTGCATTATCACGTTTTGGTCCCTGTCAAGCTTTTGTTGTCATGCCTCAGTGTTCAAGGGAAGTATCTACCTCAAGAGTTAGCCATCACAAATATCTTGTTTCAATACCCATGTTAGTCCATGTTCATTTGATCCACCAATTACATCTCTGTGTCAGTTTCATGTCATTGATGGGGGATACATCAAGGCCCTCCTACGATGAGTCTATTCCTGTCGACTTCAACACATTATCCAGGAACTAGACTTAGAAACCAGTTAGTACCTTGGGACCTACATGCCTCAATGGCATGCCTCCCCATGTCCAACAATGAGTTTACATCATTGACCCCTAATTAGGTGATTCCACAGATGTTCCACTTTATCTCATTCATTCACATTCATCGGAATGTACTAGAGTACCTTGGGAATCATTGACATCAATGGTGATCTCCCTCGCACTTGTTAATGGTTTATCTCATTGACCAGTAATAAAGTGGTTTCTACCATGTTCAACATCAGGACATCTATTCACATGGTTATATTCATACTACATCAGGATCGGTAAGAAGACCCTGGGTTGAGTTATCACTCTTATATATAATTTACCCAGGTTGCGACAGAGGTTCTCTTGAATATTGACACATATACTTTCACATAGATCCACTTTGTATTGGTTCGTGGCTATGTCTTGTCATCTCGTAGATCCACAGTGTATTTTTCATTTCTATGATCAGTTCATGTCATGGAAGTATAGATCCACGTTGTATGTTTAGTGTATATACATGTTTGTCAATATAATTACGGATATGCAATGCATTCTATGGCGGCCATACCTGAAAAATTCTTTATCACTCAAGCATAGGTATGCATGCAGATCCACAACTGAAGGAGAGGAATCCTCAACTTATCCCAAATATCTCTCAAGTGGTTGGGCCTCTCCAATATTATATAAGGAGGCCTTGTCATGGTGAAAGGGACATGAAAAGATTGGAAGTATGAAACCTATGATCTCATAGGAAACATACAGTACAGGGATGGAGATTGATAATTACAGCAAACTTATGATCCCATAAGTGAGATTCCATTTAATCATAATCAGTGTAGATTACTTGAGCAAAGGGGTTGGACAAGGAGAGCTGGAAGATGTTGTTGCACCTTCATCAGAGGATTGTAAGTACTCTTCATTTGTTATCATTATGCTTGGCCTGTTTCTTTCAAGTTTATGTTTGTTCCACATGAACTTGTCTTTAGTAGATAGATATGTATTTGAGCTAATCTCAGTAGAATAGGAAGCTTGTTGTATCTTTGTTTTTTCTATAGGACCTATCAAGGAGCTTGGGATTGAAGATCAACTTGGACTTTACGAGGACAAACACCATTTAAAAAGGTGTATTTTTCTTCTTCCTCTTCATTCCTTAGCTTAATTATATCTAAAAGGATGTTAATGACCAATTATAGCACCGTTTTGTCTTGGTTTTAGGGGTATAGATACCAAGAGGGAATCTGCTTGTCCGCAAGAGGATTCACCTGTAACAGAATATATTGGCATATCATCTTAAGGAAATAACTAATGGTCTAAACCATATTGAAGTAGAGTTTGGTCAAGAAGAGAAAGCACTTGAAGAAGAAATAATCACATTAAAAATTCATCTTGAAGAAGTGAAAAGAATAGAAGAAGTCATGAAGTCTCAGATAATGAAGAAAGAAGAAGAGGTTGAGAAGATTGAAGAAGAAGTTTTCCAATTGAGAATTAAAATTGTCAATCTCACCAAGAACATTGAAGAGACAGAAACATCCACATCGGTTATAGAGAATGAAGAGAAGCACTCTAGGTTGCTAGAAAAGAAGAATGAAGAAAACAGAAAGATTTATGCAAAAGTACTCAAAGGAAGGAATCATGGTCAACCATAATCTAAGAAAACTATTGAAGATACATTTTTAAGAAGACCATCCATGTTCAAGCCACAAAGAAGTTTCAATCATGATCATGATCAGTCAAGGAATAAATTCAGAAGGACTACACCACAAAGAATATCATTCACTCCCAAGTATGCAAATTTCTTTTATGGTCATTGTTTTTATTGTAATAATTTTGGACATAAGGTTGCATATTGCAGGGATTATAAAAGAAATGTTCAAGCAAGAAATGCCTATGTGGCCCCACATAAAATTGAGTGTTACAAATGTCAAAACTATGGACACATAGCTAGTGATAGTAGAAGCATGATTGATACTTCCATGAAAGATAGCATTGATATCATATATATAAAAAAGTATTTATAAGAAAACACGAAGAACAAGTGAACAAAGACTAGGTCCCAAAGATCACAAGATTGGAAATAAAACGAGATGAAGAAAATTCTACAGAGAAAAAGAAAGACGTTAGATACATAAAGGTTTGGAAAATAACTGAAAGAAAAGAAGGACAGGTAAATAAGGAACAGGTTCAAGATATTGTACTTTCAAGAATTGTAGTGAAAGATGAATCCACAGACAGAAAGAAATAAGTTAGAGATCAAAGAGATGATGAATCTACCAATGAAAATGATGATGAATACAAATTAGAGCAGGAATTGTTCTGAGCCATCTGGCTTAGAGACTCTCGGGTAATATAAATATTAGACAGGAAGAGTCTATGTGATAGTTTTAACAAACCAAAGAACCATCCTTTGAGAATCTTGTAGAGATTGAGTAGACAAATCCAAAGTAGTCAGTTAGCAGAAGTACAGTTTGATAGATTAATCAGTTGTAGTAGTGAAGACTTCATGATAGTATAGTGATAAATGGGTCAGCATTATGGATAGTTGTGCAGTAGAGTCTTGGATAGTATGGACATATATGGATTTGTAAGAACACTTAGCAGGTTTGGACAGATATATGACAGTGGATGAGAGCATAGATTCATATATTGGTCCAGAGTTATCATAATCAATGATAATTACACAGGAAATGGATCGAACAATTCTAATGGATTCCAAATTGATAGATATGTTTTTGGACACACGCAATGCATACAAGAATTCACATTGAAAATAGAGTAATTCTTAGAAACAACAACGAAAAAACTCCCTACAAGCTATGGAAAGGAAGACCAACAAATGTGAAGCACTTCATAGTGTTTGGAAGCAAATGCTACATCAAAAGAGAAGATGGTAGGATGGGAAAGTTTGACTCTCCTGTGGACAAAGGAGTACTTGTTGGTTACTCAAGCATACAAGTGTTACAATCAGAGGTTGACCAAAGTTGTGGAAAGCATCAATATAACAATTGATGAAAGAAGTGGACAAGAATTAAAGGAAGAAGAAAATGAATCAATGGAATAGATTTACGAAGAAGAAGAAATAGAAGGGGAAGATGAAAAAGATCAGACATAAGTAGAAGAGCAAGTTCATCAAGTGCCTCCAAATAAACCTAGAAAACAAGTACAAAATAATCATCCTTCATATCAGATTATCAGAAATAAGGGTGCAGGAGTTGAGACTAGAAGAAGAATCCATTCACCAGAACAAATGCTCCTAACACTCTTATCTATGAATTGAACCAAACAGTTTTGAAGAGGCCAACAAGAATGAATTCTAGAATAAGGCCATGGATGAAGAATTGGATCAAATAGAGAAGAATGAAACTTGGGAATTGGTTCCAATACCAAAGTTTAAGAATGTGATTGGCACAAAGTGGTTTTTCATAAATAAATTGAATGAAGATGGACATGTTACAATGAAAAAAGATAGATTGGTATTTAAAGGATAAGCACATGATGAAGGAATCGACTTTGACGAGACATTTTCCCCATTTTCCAGAATGGAAGCAATCTAATTTCTCTTATCTTATGCATGCTCCAAGAATATTAAAGTGTATCATATGG
>CBVK0101220196.1:0-14197 GCA_900067695.1 Picea abies | reverse complement strand
CCTCTAGGGAAAAAACCCAACAAACTTCCTCAATATAGATTCACCAACCAAGAACAATGCCTCTCTCCAAGAGAGAACTAACAAAGCAAAAGATCCTCCTCAAACCCTTGACTAGGGAAGAGTAGAACACCACATAACCAATATATACCCGAGAAGTAGACCAAGAACCTCCACAATGTAACCTCATAGCTACAATAGCGTCTCCCTCTAAGACTTGTGCACTTCTCTTCTTAGCCACATAACTTGTGTGTTGTGTGTTCAAATGAGGCGCTGACCTCTCTTATAAATAATAGTTGGCTAGCCTAAAATTAGGTCTGGGCCGACTTGATGGTTTATCTTTCTATTTTACATTTTACTTGTCAAGGCACAATAGGGCCGACTTAACAAATATAATATAATAATATTCTGTAGGGTTTTGTCTTGGTAAAAAACAATAAGAATATCTTTCGAAGCTACTCAAACTCCAACATAGAGATGAATATATGATTTGGACATATGAATGTATTGGGGTTATTTGGAGGAGGTTCTACTATTTTATAAAGAGTTATTGTGTAACTCATTTATATGATCTCTTTAGGAGTTGTGCTCCACATTCACACCTTGTGTACATGTGTGTACTTAGGTTTGTTATTTTGTTTTAAGGATTTCGTACCAAATCCTTAAGATAGCATGAAAAACCAAAGTACACACAATGTACAACAAATGTGAATGTGGAGCACAACGCCCAAGGATTGTGTGAACAAAATCCTTAAGATACCATAATAAACCAGGGTACACACAATGTACACCAAATGTAAATGTGGACCACAACTCTCAAATATATAATAGAGATGAGTTTTTTTAAAACAAGAGCGAGTATGATTTGTATTAAAATTTAGTTGCACCTGAACTGTACAATAACTTAATATAATGCAAAAAAGAGCAGCTATGTTACTATTGCTTCAAAGTATCCCAAAGATTCAAAATTGCTTCCCAATAACTAAGTCGCCATATTGTCCTATAATTATACAAATGGACCCAACTTGTATACTACCTAGAAAAATCATTTATCAACAAAACTATGTTGCAAAACATTATAGAGACCAAATATTACATAAAATCATGCCCGTTGATGGATTTTGGCTTGATAACAATCTAGGAATTGGCTCTGTATTCAATTGGTACTATCTCCATGTCACCATCTAGGTCTTGGCCTTGTTGTATTGTATCCTCTTCTTTCACTTTGACTACTGCATACTAATCAACACATACATTTTGAGGGATTGAAGACTGCAAAGTTCCTTCAGAAAATCACACCCCGGTTGTAAATTAGACTCTTTCTTGCATAGCATCAAATATGGATTCCAAAATTTCATACCTTTTGTTGTAGCTTTCCATGAAATCTATAAATTCTTTTTAGTTTCTCCTATAAGATTCAAGCTGAAGAGAGGTACCAATAACATGCTTGATTTAATGTTGAGTTTCCACAACAACCCTATACTCCCAATCCTCTTTACAACCTTCCCATTTCCTAAGTGAGAGAGAGATAGTTCCTCCTAGATATTAGACACCTGGTACTCAGAACACCTCAAAACCCTCTTCAAATGTGTTTTCTCACAAAGTGCACATTGATTTGAATTGCAATGAAAATTATCCATGACTCTACAGTCAACCCAAGCCCTTTGCAATCCCTTCCATACTCCAATCTTAGACCATGTCCTTTCGAGACTACTCTAGACTCCAATATTACACTACTCCCAATTTGAAGGACTCAAGACATCACTACCAAGCTCCATAAAGCCCCCAACTTTCTCCACAATATGCCAAAGAGATAACACTAGAATGCAAACTAGCAAAGGAGGGGAAACCACCACGACATCTTCAGAGCCCTTGTAAAGCAAGGATACACTAAACCTCACCTCCTCTCAAGCAACTACAAGCACAAAGAAAATTACAAAAAACGAGATCTCATTCTCCATATCAATAAAACAACATTTTCTCCATCTCACCCTAGTTACGATATTAGAGTTCATCGTGAGTGAATTGGGATATGGATGTATGCCTTCGTGTAGGGGCTTTAATTCCCATGGTGTTTCCTACCTCACGATGCGACACTTATCACTCAAATTCAAATGCATATGAACTATGGATATAAAACATAAATCATATGAAGTGGGATGAGAATATCCCCCCTCCCCCCCTGCCATTTATCCTTATTTTTCCCACTTTGACAGCTACAACTTCATTGGCCTTTGAATCTACCAAGGAGGTATGGCGAAGTTGGGGGATTTTCTAGTCCATTTTGAGACGATTCCTCTACTAACTCAACATGGATGTACCTAACAGTCCTAAGGAGGAAGATTTTATTTCACTGCTTAGAGCTTCAAAACCTACTAGTGAGAAATGACAATGAAGTTCAGGTTTGCTAAAAAGGCAGAAGCGATACCCAAGCTAGACATTCTATCTCTAGAACCAAAAAAGAAAACAATTATGTTGCATGAGCATGCTCTAATGGAAAGTTCACAGGCCTTTGGCCCAAGTCTCGAGCAGTCCAAGTATGGATCATAGAGCATTGGGATGTTACAGGTCATATCTCTGGTTTTTGTTGTGGTAGAGGTTATTTTCTATTTTTATTTAGCATCAAGGAGGATAGAGACCTGATTTTTAGATTGAGTCCTTACTTCATGGGTTGCAATGGAATGCTCCTTTCTCATTGGACCCTTGATGTTGATTTAGACATGGAAATTTGGTCACCCCTATATGGGTCAAGATGCCACACCTCCCCATCATCTTCTGGGACGAATCCTCTCTAAAAACTATTGGAGATAAGTTGGGTCATTGTATTGATTGAGTTGAGCCAAAAAGGAATGTTTACTCAGGCGTTAGAATTTGTATGGAAATGGATTTAGAGAAAAGCCTCCCAGAGGTGATTCAACTCAATATGGAAGGCTCAAGCCATCTTTAAACCCTTGACTATGAGCATATCCCTTTCAAGTGTAAAATATACCATGAGTATGGACACTTTCCAATGAGTTGTTTAAGAATTCAAGAAACACAACCTCTTTCAAATCAGGATCCAACTTCTCAGAACAATAATGAGTAGGGATCCTTCAAGAAAGTATCTAAAAGGCTTAAGAAGCAATAGACCTATGGGCCATTGTTCGGAAAAATACCTCAATCATGATCGTGCAAGCCCTCTAGCTAAGATTTGAAGTTATTGAAGATCTAGAGGAAGTGGAAGAAGAAAGGGTAGAGATAGATCCTCTAAAGACCCATTCAGATCTTAAAATTGGATCATTTGTTGAAATTCATGTGGAAACAAAGAACACAGTTCCAAAAATCACAGAAGGGGCCCCATCTGGGGTAAGAATGACAACCCCCCAAGAAAAGGAACCATAAGTAGAAGAAAAGGAGTCAAAAGAAGAAAAGGAGGAAGAGGAGGAATCAATTGATGAAGAGGAAGATGCAAATATGAACAAGAAGCATGACCCTAAAGCCTTTGGTTCTCCGTTGCAAAATTTCTAAAGAAAGACTTGTGTTCCTCTCCCTGCTAACAAGGGGAAGGAAATCAAGTTGATAATGAAGAGAAAAAGAGGTGGAATCAAACATTTTCTTGGGTTATCAATGAACTTTGGACTCTACCATGTTTAGTGGGGGGAGAGTTCTCCAAAAGCGATAATTATGTTTTGTTTTTGCATTATTTTATGCAAGCAATTTGTTAGAATTTATTCTTGTACTTAGGAAGAAGTAAGAATTAGTTACTATAGGAAACTGTTTGGATCACTCCCATTCATCCTTTTGATGGGAAGAATATTTCTCTATAAGTTGGTCTATTGTTTGAACTTATAAGACTGTAATGTTTTTACTCTTGCTATTTAGAAACATCTTTTTCAATAAAATGTTTCCTAGTTTCAGTTACAAAAATAAATTGAAAAGAATTTGTAAGTGGAAAACTTGAGAAAAGATACTTATATGAGGTTTGAATAAAAAGGAAAATGATTCTAGGTAATTTTTTTATGAATTTAGTTTCTCATTAATGGCTTTGTATGTTTGGGGAAATCAAAATATTTTTAAATTATGTTTTCAAGTAAAATTATTAATACTAGATCTTTAAACACCAATAAATGTGTATCTAGGTTTCTTTTGGATCCCTTTGGATGGGTAATAGACATGGAGTTGAGATAGATCTATGCATTCTAAATTTGATGCTCTAGGTTGTGTGTCAATGATTTAATTTGATGCTCTAGGTTGTGTGCCAATGTTTTTCTATTTCATTTTGTTTTATTGGAGAGGTAGTAATGTGTCAAGTATTGACATAGTATTTGAAACAACTCTCCTTATTGTGATTTATGATTGGTTGTATTTATTTTATTGGATACACATTAATAATTTATCTACATATTAATATAATTTGTCCCCCCTTTTTTTAAACTTGTTTTTAAATAATCGAGAAATTTATAAGCCCATCTTTTTTCAAACAATATAATTTTTTTAAAATGGACTAGAATGTTTTGCATTTGGCATATAGACATAGTGCAACAACATTAATAAGCTTCGACTCCATGAATAGGAAAAAAAAGAAATACTTATATTTAAAAATTCATTATGATGTGATTATTACAACTCTAAAGGACAATATTGAGGATTGCAACTCTAAAATATCTGGATATATTTTCATTACAACTACATTGCAATATGATCACCCCTAAGTTGTGATTTTAATACATCATTCATGTTCCTTCCCATCTCATAAATATGTATCTTTTTTTGCAAATAAAGTTTGACTCATCGCAATAATCAATCTATAAAATCATAGATTTAATAGACATCAAGATTTATAAAAGCAGATCTATCTTAGCTTTTGATTTATTAATATTTTAAAGAAATATCCAAAACCTCCATGTCCAAGCTTGGTCTGTGCTTTGAAATTGGAAGTAGCCTCTCTCATAATATCATACTTGTAAATGAATTCAATTAATTAAAAAACTTTATTTTTAACCACTAATACTCATTATATTAGGGGCAACATGAGCAAAGAGGAATCTGCAAGATATCGGAGAAAATCACATAGCATCATTTGCTTGGGAACTAGGAAATGTTTCAAACAACATCGTCGAGGCCTATTCCCAATGAAAAGGAGTTTCCATTGTGAGGGAAGAAAGGATAAAAAAAATTGTGATCCTTGAAGATTCAATGATGGTGGTTCGGGATATAACCAATAGGTTGGATTCCATAGCTCGTCCCAGGTCATGTTCCATATCCAACGACATTCCTCCTAGATCGGAAGCATGTTGAGCATCTAGTAAGAGCTAGCATATCTTAATCATATTCTAGTAGAATAATTCCATGAAGCCCGGATCATTTATAATTCCCCTCAACGTCTCCCCAATACCAGAAAATGATCCAACAAGCATGTACTTATGGCCCTATATCCAAGCTTCGTCAAATATTTTATTAGAAAGGAATGAGAATTGGTTTAGCAACTAGAATCACATCAGATTATCACATTATGATATTCTCTCTTAATGACCCTTAGGAACAAACATGATTATCAATCGGAATAAACAATCATGAATTAAAGGGGAATCATATAATAATGATGAGACATAGACATAAATTCCTTTGAGGCCCCACCAACCTACAATCCCAAGCCAACTATCCCAACCATCCTAGCTAGCCAGCCCAACAACCCATCTCGCTAGCAAGCCAAATCAAAGGGCAAAGGCCTCTTCATCATCACCAACCGGAGTCAAGGTAACAACACCCCTCCCAGTTTCATTCGAGTGTATCAAGCCATGAACACATAGGCGAACACACCGGACCAATACCGATAGACCACACCCCGTTTCCTTCCAAATTTCATACTTTGGAGAGAGCTTCGTGTATTCGCACTCGATTCCTTTCCAACTATCTTATTTTGGAGAGGATAATAGATTCATACTAGCTACTTCAACTTCCAAGTCAAACACTGGGTATATAGTTTCAAGGTGGCATTGTATGACATGCCCTCTCACTTGTGCATTGGATTGTTTTATACTTTCATGAACTGATTTGTAGACAAGTCATATTCTCTCTCACAAGCAAGGTTTAGCTCCACCAAGCAAGACGTATTATGTCTCAACCCAGCAGGAAGTCCCTTATTACTCTTCCATATGAGACAAAATTTGGCTCGAGAAAATAACCCTTATAATTGGGCGGAAACACTTTTACGTTAGTTAGTCAATTCGATGACTCAGGTTCCTGCGCTATCCTCATTTGGGTTCAAAGTGTCAATTCTTAGTATTGAGATATGTGAGATATGTCGTTATTGGCTATTCTTTATAAATCCAAATTTATCTGTCTAGGAACAATACATTTAATGTCCTTATTTATCGCATTTTCAGCCTCATATCTAGATTTGAAGAGGTAGTGATTTACCACATTAAATGAGGGCTTAATTCTAAGGCTGATTATGGGGATAAAATTGGTTCACATTTAAGTGAAGGTTCCTATATAAAAAGTGGGGTTCAAGGGGTTCTCTCCATACCATAATCCAGGAGGCACTTGGTTCATTAATGGTCTAGGACAAGTGGAGGCATGGTCCGATGGGTGGAAGTATATTTGAGTTGCTCGTACATATGGTAGATAGGGGAGAAGTGGGGTTTATTCATTGAAAAGTATGTGAAGAAGATTTCATATGCGGGATATCTCTGGTCATGGATTTCGTAAGTTTTTCTGGAGGTGTAACTCAATGTTTTTTGGTGAATGCTTGGCAATCTCAGCTTTGGGTTATTGCAGATGATATTTATTGGTATCAGGTGGTAGTGGGCATTGGCTCTCCTTCGAATGTGGATATGTTTTGGGCTACGACCAAGCCGCTCATGATCTTCAGGTTTCTCCTTTCTATGTCTATTCACGAAGGAAATTTCTCTTCTACTGTTTCGTTTTCCAATTATAGGGTTTTCCCTTTCCTTTTTGTCTTTTTTAAAGTTGGAGTATGGGACTTCTTTCGGGGGACTGTGTGGTTTGGGTTCCTTGTTGTAGCTTTATTTGGGAAGGTATGGATCCCAAGTGGAGTGAGGCCAAAAAAATTCTCTACCGTCATCAAGAGATCACACAGGAAAATAACAATGCCATTAAACACATTTCGGCAAAAAATTGTGGACCTGTAGCAAGTAATAGTGAACATTATGAACCTACTCACGATCCATAAACAAAGAATTGATGGTTTGGAAATTGATTACCAATATCTCTGGTCTTTGGTCTTACCCCAACGTTCAAACTCGACTTCAATCAACAAAGGTGCACCAATTTCTCATCATGGAGGAAATACATATGTAGATCTCAGAGGCCATGACTTAGTTCCTATGGAAGTGGAAGAAGGCTCTCCACCTATCAAAGAGAAAAAAGTTCAGGACAATGAGTCCTTTCACTAGCAACTGTTTTACATAATAGTTTTGTTGTTGGGTTAGTTTGTAAAGGAAATTACAAGTCAATCTGTATGGAAATACCCTCTGGAGAATGCTTTAGTTTTTATTACGACAATAGTAGGAAAAGACTATGTCCATGAGCCATATTTTGTATATTTTTTTGACTGTGTTGTTTGCTTCAACACAACCCCTTTATATTAATACAAATTTCAGTTTCAGAAAAAAAAAGTACTCATTATATTATTATTGTTTATATTTGTGAAACATTAGTACATTTTGTGTCATTAAATTAGATGTCCTGATTTTGAATATTTACTCTCCAAATAATATAGAAACAATTGAAAAAATGATACAACATATATTGTTTGATTTTAATTTAAATTACAAATATATATGTTGTAATTTTATTTCATGCAAATTTATTTAGTTATGTACTACAAAATATAAACTAGTTCACCTGGTATTGATGATGATGATGATGATGATTAACATCCACTAAGAACAAATTGGTCTATCGGACCTTAAGAGGGTATGTGATTACTTGTGATTCTTTAGAATTTATATTACTTTGTATTGTATTTATATCGTAAATGTGTTTTTGATAACTTGATTTTATTACTTTGAACCTAAGAAGTAACCATTAATCTCCTATTAAAAAAATGACAATCTATAAAAAATAATTATGAACTTAAAATTGACACTTTATAAATTTGTATTTATATTTATATCGAAAGTATGTTTTTGATGACTTGACTCTAATACTTTGAAACTTAAAAAATAATTATCAATCTCTTAATTTAAAAATAATAATAACCTATAATTTTTTTTGAACTTACAATTGACACTAGATAAATTTCTTTGAACATAAAATTGACATTCTATTAATTTGTGTGAATGTAAAGTGATAGGTAGTAAAAGTTTTTGTCAGTCATTAATTTTTTATTTGATTAGCAAAGGTGAACGTCAAATTTCAACATTGTGTGAGTGTGATGCTTCTATGCGTGGGTGCATCATTTATGTGTGAGTGCGCCACTTATGTAGGTGTGTGGGTAGTCAAGTATAAGTTAGGTGTGTCTCTTATGCATGTTATTGTGTCACTTATGTGTCAATTTGTCACTTATGAATGTGAGTGCATCACTTTTGTGAATGAGTATGCAACTTATGTGTGTCCCTTTTGTGAATGAGTATGCAACTTTTGTGTGTCACTTAGTCACTTATGTGTGTGTGTGAGCATATACGTGTATAAGTTATTTATTACAATAAAAATATTAAAATATTTTATGAACCTGACATTATCATTACCGGGAAGGATGATGGATCTCTAGCACAACAATTCCATAGAAAGAAAATTCATGCTGACAAATACTTACATGTAGAATCACTCCACCACCCATCATAGAAACTAGGTGTCATTAACATTTTGGTGACAAGAGCTATCACGATCTTTGATGAAGAGCACATAGAGCAAGAGTTGCATCATTCATAAAGGTCAAAAGGGTCAAAGTTACCCAAATCAATCCTCTGCTTTTCTTTCCCAAAGTTGCAATCAAGTAAAGGGACTAGTAGCAGAGAGATTGGCTTTTGAGTGATCAATATATCAAATTTAGATCACACTAATTAGTGGTGGGGAAAAACAACTTCAAAAGCTACAAGTACAGATTCCTATGACCCTTTATGTGTTTCTACCTAGTGAGGATTCATTACAAAGTCCTTCCATCAAGTAGTTTTTTCATGCTTTGGTCAAATACTTGATTTTTCCAGGTCACTTATTGATGGGAGAATACATGTAGCAGGTCAATACAAGAGAGTTGGGGGATATGTAGAGCATTGTAGTGCTTGATCAATTTTATTAACTACTACAAATGTGAGATATTCCTATGTCACTGAGAAGGTCCTAGGCATTGAACAATGAAGATAAAGAAGAGCATCAAAGGAGAATGAATACATTTTTGTGGATCTTGAAGGGTGCAAACTAGCCCAATACATAGCCACCTAGTCAAACACCTTAGGAATCATTAACACTTTGGTGACAAAAGCTATCATGATATCCGTTGAAGAGCATATAAGGCAAGAGTTACATTATTCATTGAGGTCAAAAGGGTCAAAGTTACCCAAATCATTCATCCTTTTCTCTTTTCCAAAGGAACAATCAAGCAAAAGGACGAGTAGCAGAGAGTTTGGATTTTCAGTCACCAATATATCAAATTTATATCACAATCCTTAGTGGGTGGGGAAAAATAGTTTCTAGAAGCTATAGACACACATTCCAATGAAATTTTATGTGTTTCTACTCTATGGGGATTCATTACAGAGTCCTTCCACAAGGTAGCATTTTCATGCCTTATTCAAATCCTTGATTTCTAATGAAATTTTCGACCAAATCCTCGATATAAGAGAGTTAGGGGATATGTTGAGTGTTGTAATGCCCAAAAAATTCTATAAAGTGTTACAAGTGTGAGAGCTTCTCATATTGCAATGAAGGTCCTAGGCATTAAACAAAAAAAATGAAAAAAAACATCTAAAAAAAATGAATACATCATTGTGAATATTAAAGAGTACATACTAGTCCAATCCATAACCACCCCACCCCAATACCTTTTTAAACCATACCCCAATATCTATATATTATATATTAAAAATGCCCCTATATATATATATATATAACCCACATGATATAATATTACCAGATTGAGATATATATAACCCACATGATATAATATTACCTAATTGATAACATCCCATGGAAACACTTGGAGAAGATATTTAAAAAGAATGAATATGGTATAAGTGAATTTAATAAAGTTGTCTTAAAAATTAGGAGGGACGCCCCCATAAGGCAACAAGAGGAAAAGGATGGAATAAAAATAATATTGTCATACATCAAAAGGGTCACTCACAAGATTACACAAGCATTGAAAAGGGAAAACATAATTACACATCATGAGGAGGATGTTATGCCTTGTAAAATATCAAATCAATACAAGAATACATAAAGGAGTCTATGAAATATCGTGCTCATGTGGTAAAAATAAAAACTACATCTATGAAAATAAAGCTTAAAGAATATTGTGTAAACATAATGTACAATCAAAACCAAAAAATTGCATGAGCAAAACATGCCTCTAACTTTGCCCATCAAATATGTTAAACATATAATATTAATTTCCAAAGAAATAATTCTTGAAATCTATGTTGCACGAGGATCTATCTCAAAAAAATTTGGTACCTGCCATTTTGGCGTTTTGAGGAATTGGGACATTTAGGAAATGTCCTCAAACTTATTGGGGACTTCATCGAAAATTTGGAGACTTGTTGGTCATCGATAAGATGTTTTGGGTATATTTTAAGGACGTTTTGTACATATTTCAAGGATGTTCTAGGTAGATTTTATGGATATTTTGGACAAAATTCAAGGATATTCCAAGCATATATCCTCAAATTTGATAATAAACATTGATGATTGGACAATATGATCATTTTTTCCATCCATTTTTTTTTGTATTGTACTAAATCTAAATCTGTTGTACAAGTTACAACTCAAAACATGGATTTTGTATGATGGGTTTCAACTTAGGTCTCTAGTGATTAATGATTGAACTATTGCATTTTCAACAACAACATTATAGCAAGCAAAGCCTCCATGTGAAAAAACTAGGCAATGCAACATTTCAAAGTGATGGTCCTTGTGGTTCTTGCTCTCGTTCTTCTCATTTTTTAGGTCATCTCAGCTTTTACATATTGTGCATGGGTTTCCAGGAGTCATTCGAGTCCAGTTCTTTCACCATCCCTACCTCAAGCATTGCGAAAACAATCAACTAGTAGTGACTAGGATTATGTACTAAATGTTTGAATAAATTCCTATTCAATCACCTTCTTAATCTAAAATATGAATCTAATCTCTTTGCAGAACCAAAGTGTTTTATAGTGGTTTTTAACACATCGATAAAAATATGTAGAACCTATTGAGAAGGGAATGCCTTTTATGTTTTAACATAATCATCATTAACAAGAAACATGAGGAAGAAAAGTTGTTATAGAGATAGTTCTCTATCACATAGACCCTTCATGGACCTTATTGCAAAGTGAAAATAGTTACACTTAAGTTTCCTAAAGCTAAACTGCATTTTGGCATTTTGCTCATGTCTAGTGACCAATGATGGAATGTCACTCAACCCTTTTTTAAATTCACCGAGCTTTTTCATAATTGGAAAGTGTAAGGGCTCTACATAATACTATATAGTATACCTTGTTATGGTGAAATCTAAATTTTTAATATTTATTTTATATATATCAAATATTGTCATCTCCAACCTGTGGTCCCCTTAAAAATTTGGAGGTGCCATCCCGAAGATGTTTTCTGCATAACTCGAAAATTAAAAAGAACAAAAACAAATTACAATGTAAAGGCGGTTATAAGTTAAGTGGAACATAGATGCCTATAATAATAATAATAATCTAATTTTAAGGTCATGACCAAGCCAAACATCAAATTGGTGTATGAGACCCCCTTAGTTGATATTCGTGATGCTTATTAAATTAAAAGATGACGATTGATTGAAATTGCTCCTCCATAGTACTTGTAACCTAAATAGTTCTTATAGTTCTTATAGTTCATATTTACATATGTATAGCTCTTACTATCTTCAATTACATGTGTATAGTTCTTATTATCTTCAAGCAAGAGAGTTATCCGCTTTTTTAGTGAAGACAGATACCATCCATGATCTTATTGATGATCATGGAGACCCCCTTGTTTGTGGAACAAAGACCCCCTCCACACAACAATTTGAGTATTATATTACAATAAAACAAGTAAAATTTGATTTTCATTATTAATGTAAAACAAATTAATAAAAATAAAAAATACTTCAAAAACTTTATGTGTGTAAGGGTGGACACTCCACCTATCACCAGAGACATAAAAAGCTCCTATGGTGGAATAAAGTGTTGAGTATCTTATTTATGAGACAAGGGACTTCAAAAAATGTCAATGGAAAGTAGTGATTGTTGAAGGAGAGAAAGAATTGACCCTTGAATTAATAAGATGAAATGGGATAAATGTGAGAGATATAAAAAATGGAGGTAAATTTGAATAGATTAAAAAACAAAAAATATTTGAATATGTCATTAAAGATTAGATGTTAAAGTATTTGGATGAAAAAAAGGGGTAAAGAAAAATAAAACATGGAAGGAAATTTTTAGTGGTTAGCAATAATTTAATATAAAAAATTGTGTTCTTTAAGTTTTGGTGAGAGAAGAATAATAAATTTTGGGATGAAATTTAAAATTATTCATAATTTTTTTATAATAATTAATGGATTAAATTAGGTAAAGACTAAAATTAGAGATTAAATGTTAAAGTAATTGGATGAAAAAAGAGGGGAAAGAAAAATAAAACATGGAAAGAAATTTTGAGTGGTTAACAATAATTTAATATAAAAAAATTTGTTTGTTAAGTTAGGTGAGAAAAGAATAATAAAATTTGGTGAGAGAAAAATAATAAATTTTGAGATGAAATTTAAAATTATTCATAAAAAATTTATAACAATTAACGGGTTAAATTAGGTAAAGACTAAAATTAGAGAAGAAGGAGGTAGTCCTTAAAGTGATAAGAGGGAAGCTGGTGAATGTGAAAATATAAAATGGGGAGGGGAATATAAATATATTAAAAAATATGAATAAATTTTTAAGAAATTTAAGGAGTAAAGGAATTAAATGATAAAGTGATTATAAGAAGAAAAAGGGGAAGATGAAAGAGAGAAAGAAGAAAAAATATATAATAATAAAATATGGGAAGAAATTTGAAATTAAGAGTAAAAATTAATAAGAAGGGGTTGAAGAAATTAAAGGGGAAGAAAAAACATTTGAAGGAGAATATAAAACTAATGACCTGGGAAGATTAAGAGATAAAGCCAAATTAGAGAGAAGTAGAGCAAACATGCTAGGGTGGGGGATGAATAGAAACTCAGAAGGGGGGAGGAGATAGGACGAAGACGAGTAGGAAAAAGGTCTAAGAAGGAGATCTAATGGTCAAGATGGAGAATTGTTGGTTTCTAGGATTGGCTAAGCTTCTATCCATCTTCACGTATGAAGTTATTAGGATGCTTCCCGATTTCCAGGGCTTCCCGAATGAGTTAGGAGGAGTAATGAGGAGCGGAGGCTAAAATTTTTGTTTGTTCAAAGCAAATAAGGTGTTTAGATTTAAAGGAGTGTTCGACAATGGTTGATTTAATGATTCGATTATAGATGGTATCGACTATTTGTTCTTTGAGGCGGGCTTTAAAGATTCCATCGGTTTGACCTATGTCCGATTTCCCATAGGATCAAGGAATCTGGTAAACTCCTGGGCCAAGCACTAGGTCGGCTTTGTCTTTGGCAGTTCTAAAAAGTTGTTTTAGGGTTTTGTAGGGTATGAATATGGTTTTGATATTTTTCTTAGCTAAGAGTTTCGATATATGATTGGTGGTGCCTTGGATATAAGGTAGATATATGAGGGCACGAGGTGGTGTGGAGGGAGAGGTGGCTTAGGGTTGTTGGCTGCTTGGAAAGTTTGGTTGATTTGATGGAGGGAGTAGCCATTGGATAAAAAGGTTTTGGTTAAGTGCACCTTTTCCTTTGTGAGGAATTGAGGGGAGGAGTTACAGATGGCCCGAGTGACTGGGGTTTTAAGGACACCAGATTTTTTAGATGGATGATGGTGGGAGATGACATTAAGGTATCTATCGGTGTGAGTTTTCTTCTTGTAGCCTGATGGGAGATGGAGCCATATGGAAGGCGAGAGATGAGAACATCTAAGAAAGGGATCGAGT
>CBVK0101220192.1:0-10769 GCA_900067695.1 Picea abies | reverse complement strand
TTCGTCGAGGTGAACGACCTGTTGGACAAGTAAATCCTTCTGAAGAAACCATTACATCTTCTGAATCAACTATTGGGCCCTCTCACAGTGTAGTAGGCCAAGAACCTTTTTGGTCGGGTAATTTCCGTTGAGTTCTTTTTGGTACTGAGTCACCCCCTGTCTACGCAATCAACCCTCCCGTGACTTCTGAGACAGAAAATACACCAGAGACTACTACTTACCACTTTGTTCTTCCTCCTGAGATGGCCCATATTGCTAATACTACGAGTGTCCAAACCGAAATTACTACAGCTACTGTGGCTCCTATCAATACCCAGCAAATTCCTGATGTCATCCCGACATTACCGCCCGTTTACCACGCGCTGAATGCATTGTTGAATTATGCCAATCCAACACCTCCGCAAACCCCAGCCAGTTCTCCAAGTGCTCCTCCTTTTCCTGGGCATCCTATTCCTGGTTTCATCCCGACACTCCCTCAGTTTCCTTCTGGTAATCCTAACCCTAGTGGTACTATCCCAACTGTTGCACCAAACCCACAAATTCCTGTTGGTGGACAGGGTGGTACGGTTCCTTTTCCTTTTCCCAGACACAACACAGTTACTATGCAACCCATGGTTGGCACACAACTTTCGGGTGGAACTATACCTACAGTAGGGGGACCAACCTCCCCTTTTGGACAAAATATACCCCCTGAGTTGGCCCAGTATTGGACTCAACTTCTACAGAAATTTCCTCAAAATGATGGGGGGCAAAAAATTGTCCCTGCAGTGGTTCAACCTTATCCAGGTGTAACCAATCCTATTTGACGTTCGAGTCAGACTACTCAACCCTAGGTCCCTACTCAAACTCAAGGTTACAATCCTTGGGGTTACTATCCTATCCGTCCACCACAGAGTCAGCCTGGGCCTTCCCTTTATGGACAGTCTGCTTATGGTCCTACTGGTTTTCCAACAGGGATTCCACCCCAAAGCCATCAGTACCTACAATTAAGCCGACAATTTCCTTTCCTTGCTACTTTGTATTTGCCAGATTTGTCTAGGATTCTAAATGATCTTATTCGTCACTCTCCTCAATGGCCTACTATCCCTGCTAAACTTCCATCAGATATTCTGAAATTCGATGGCAAGCTGGGAGAGGACCCAAATAATCATGTCATGACTTTTCATTTATGGTGTTCGTCCAATTTGCTGAGGATGACTCCATTCTCCTATGTCTTTTTCAACGAACCCTGACCGGTTCAGCTGCGAAGTGGTACATTGAATTTCCACGAGGTTTCTTTTCTGATTTCAATACCCTAGCTATGGATTTTCTCACACATTACCAGTTACCGATCCGTTACGATACTGGAACCGAGATCTTAACTTCCTTTAAACAAACTAAAGGTACCCACATCTCGGACCATATACATGAGTGGAGACGTAGACGACGTCTCATCAAACTTGAACTCCTTGATCAGTTACTGGAAGAATGGTTTACGAAATCTTTCGTGAACGAAATTGGTAAAGACATTGCTATGGATGGTGTTGTTACAAAGGAGCAGGCTATCAGTCGCGCTCAGTATCTTGATCTCATTTATTCACAAACGAGAACACTCTACGATTTACTGCCTGAACTACCTCGTCCTGGTACTTCCAGCACTTCAACTGCTCCAGCTGCCTCGCATGCAGCTAATGGTGTGATTGGTACTGCTCATACCCACTCACATTCTGTTTCAACTACAACCCCTAAATCCAATTCTTCTAATGTCCAAAGTGCTCCATCTCCTGATCCTCCCACCGGTAAAACTTCTGAATGTTCAATCTACGTCGATCGGTAAAAATAAATCAAAGAAAGGGAGAGGCAAGAATAAGGAGAGTAAAAATAATAATCAAAATGAGAAAACTAAAACCCCTCCTATTGAAGACCAGGATAAGCACAAGCCCCATTACCCTTGCCTTATCTATGGTGACGATCACTACACGAAGGATTTTCCTAGACGCGTCGAGGTTAATAAGTTCCTTCAAGGAACGCCGAAACCCTCTACGCCAACAGTCTTGTCCCAACCCCTCCCGTCTCAACAACAGGCCTCGTTGGTCATCCATGACCAACCATCTACTTCTACGACATCATATGTTTGATGTGCACCAGTGATTCTAAGAACAATGACGTTGCCATCGCAACTAGAGCCAAAGACTATTCTTCATCTAAGGAGAAGGTTGACAATTTACCTCCTGATTTGGTACAACCCTCCCCACCGAATCCACCTATGAACGGTCCTCTTCATATCGAATGACCGAGCCTTGATACATCCCTACGACCCCCGAAAGGTGTCGTTAAGAAATCGGCATTCAATCCTCATGCTCGTGTGGCCCATAACTATAGCATTGTGGAAGATTTGGCCCAAGCACCTTCAGCGATGTCTGCCCTTGAAGTCCTTCAATCTTGTCCTGTGCAACGAAGGGCTCTGTTGAAAGCTATAGGTGGAATTGATCCTACAGATACGAATTTGATAGTCTTTGACTTGGACGACCATGTTCCAAGGTTACCCCCACAACTTGCATTTCAGATACAAGTTATTGTCTCTGACAAGAACATTTTCTGAACTGATGTTGATGAGGGTGCCTCTACTTGTGTAATGTCTTTTACTTGTTGGAAAACCATTGGCTCTCCTCCATTAACGGAATCAAAAAATACTTTGAAATCCTTCAATGGCTCGGGTTTTAAGCCTTACAGTGTTCTTCTGTCGTTGTCGGTTACTCTCGAAGGTAAGACAGTCCAAGTTGAAGTGGAAGTTTTCAATGCTCCCCTAGATTATAATCTTCTTCTTGGCCATAGCTGGGTAGATTCTATGCGCGCTGTTGTGTCAACACTTTTTCGTGTAGTCCGTTTTCCCCATCAAGGAAAGATCATTACGGTTGACCAATTTGCCTTCTTTAATTCCGATACTCACACTGGAAACATGTCGTTCATAGCTAAAACCTCACCGGGTTACGAGAATGTTGGAGTTGATCTTTTGAAAGACTCTTCGTTAATGGGTACTTTTCCCATACCGCCACCACCCGATATTCTACACCCGTCAGTTGCTTCTATTAATATGATCTCCACTATTCCTTATGAACTTCCGGTGTCTTTTGACCCTTGGATAGTCCCTGATCCAGGAGATCATGCTCATTTCGACGACGTCATGCTGTTAAGTCCGGTTGTGTCTGTTTATCATGCGATTCAGTCGACAACACCTTCTACACCCTCTCTTGAGGAGTTGTCTCTCGATCCTTTCCATGTCATTTTTCCCACTGACGAGATGATCATGTCCGTCATGGCTGATACACCTTGGGATGATGGACATCACCGTTCCGTACTGTTTCTGGAACAACACACTCTCGAGAATTACGAACGGATTTCGACTACGTCGACCGTTGTTGTTATATCGACTATTCCTGGATCTACACACGATGTGTTTGCAGAAGGGAAACTCAGTAATATTTCTCCCACAATACCCATTGATATTTTAGTTAAACCTAGGATAATTGAAAATGTTCACATTGGAGCTTCGTGTACTCCAGAGGAAATTGTTACCTACACTGCTTTGTTCAAATAATTTCGTGATATATTTGCCTGGAGTTACAAAGAGATGCCAAGTATCGACCCTGCTATTGTTGTTCATGAAATTGAGACATACCCGAGAGCTAAACTAGTCTAGAAGCACCTTCGTCCTGTCCATCCATGTAAAGCGGCAGCTATCAAACTCGAAGTTGAAAAACTTCTCAAAGCCAGTTTTATTTATCCTGTGGCTCTGACAGAATGGGTTTCCAACCCCGTACTGATTGATAAGAAAGGTGGTAGTATACATGTTTGTGTTGATTACCAGGATATTAGCAAAGCCTGTCTGAAGGACAACTTTCCAACCCCTTTCGTCGACCAGATAATCGATGACTATGCTGGCAGCGAAATCGTTTATCTTATGGATGGATTCTCCAGCTATAATCAAATTAACATCGCTCCTGAGGACCAACATAAAACTGCTTTTATTTTTCCTTGGGGTACTTTCGCCTATAGGAAACTTCCCTTCGGTCTTAAGAACGCAGGTGCCATGTTCCAGCGTGCTATGTCTTATGCGTTTCACAATTTAAAGCATATCGTTCTACCTTATTTGGATGATTTTCTAGCTCATTCTTTACACCGAGTTGATCACCCTAATCATCTCTGAGCAATTTTCATTCGTTTTCGGTTCTATTGCATTCGTCTAAACCCTCATAAGTGCATATTTTGCGTAGAGTCTGGCCATCTTCTCGGTTTCATTGTTTCATGTCAAGGGATCTGGGTAGATCCTATTAAGGTTGAGGTGATTCTTAATCTCCCTCCTCCTTCTTCACTATGTCAGTTACAAAGTTTGCAGGGGAAAGCAAACTTTCTTCATCGCTTCATCCCGAATTACGCTAAGATTACTCGGGGATTTACACGTCTTCTAAAGAAAGGTTCAGAGTTTGTCTGGGATAAGGTTGCTAACAACGCTTTTGAGGCTTTAAAGTTGTCCCTCACGAAAGCTCCTCTTCTTTTCCCTCCTGACTATAGTCAGGATTACTTTCTTTATCTAGCTGCTTTCGAGTATACTATTGGCATGGTCCTCGTTCAGGAGGATGACGTGCACGATGAACATGTTATATATTACTTGAGTCGGAGTCTAACTTCGATGGAAATCAAGTACCAACATGTTGAAAAACTGGCTCTAGCTGTTGTTCAAGCGGTTGAACGTTTTCACCATTATATTCTCTCCAGGAAGACTACAGTGATTTCACATTGTAACACCATGCAACATATCTTGACACATCAATTGCTGGGGGGAAAGTACTCCAAGTGGATTGTCATTCTCCAGGAGTTTTATTTGGAATTCGATCACGCCACGTCAAAGAAATCCTTAGTTTTCGTTGAGTTAATTTGTGATTTTCCCCACACTGCCACGGAAAAAGTAGCAGTCGATTCGTTACCTGACGAATCATTTTTCCTTATCAGTACTGACGATATTTGGTACGGAGATATCATTATATATCTCCAAACTCAAACTTTCCGGCCTGCTTTGTCTAGTGCCGAACATTTTCGTGTCCATTATCAAGCACTTCATTATATTATCCTCGACGATACTCTTTACCATCGAGGCATTGACTCTGTCTTTCGACGTTGTTTGAATTTTGATGAAGTTGAGGAATCTTTGAATGACTTCCATTCAGGAGCATGTGGTGGTCATATGTCTGGGTATGCTACTGCCCAGAAGATACTATGTGAAGGATACTTTTGGCCTTCCTTATTCAATGACTTCATTACTATTGTTCAGAAGTGTCATTCCTGTCAGACCTTTAATTAGAAAATTTGGTCGCATCCTACTCCCCTTCATCCTATGGTCTCAGTAGGTCCTTTTGCGAAATGGGGCATTGATTTCATGACATGTCACCCTCACTCGGCCGGGGGGCATGGTTATATTATTGTAGCTGTTGATTATTTTACTAAGTGGGCTGAGGCAATGCCAACATTCGATAATACTGGAAAGACTGCAGTGCTATTTCTTTTCAACCATGTCATCACTCATTTTGGTGTTCCTCAGGCTATCATTACCAATCACGGTAGTCATTTTAGAAATTATATGATGTCTAAACTTACCGAAAATTTGGGCCTTCATCATGATAGCTCAACACCCTATTATCCGTAGGCTAACGGCCAGGTTGAAGCAATCAATAAGGTTCTTATAACTATGATTCGACGAATGATAGGAATTCATAAAACCAGCTGGCACATGATGTTATTTTCGGCATTGTGGGCATATCGGACATCTATTAAATCTGCCACAGGATTTGCACCTTTTCGATTAGTTTATGGCATGGAAGCCATTATGCCAATAGAATGTGAAATATCGTCTTTGAAGCTAGTTGTAGAAATCTTACCTAATACTTCTGCTGAAGAGGAACTTCTGTTGTATCTGATGCGATTAGACGAGACTCATCATGACGCTACTCTTGTAATAGAAGCCCAGAAGAAACGTGTTAAGGCACAGTATGACAAGCATGTCAAACCTCATGTCTTCTCTGAAGGAGATCTTGTTCTTCTATATGAACAAGATAAAGATGTCTTAGGAGCTGGGAAATTCGAACCAATGTGGCGTGGTCCTTACATTGTTAGAAAAGTTTTGGAAAAAGGAGCGTATGAGCTGGTGGATTATGATGGTGTACCTTTGAGTGAACCCAGAAATGGGTTGTACTTAAAGAAGTACTATGCATAAGTCATTTGTGCACAAGTACTTGTATTTTATGTATCATACTGCGTGTGTGTTATTTTAGTTTTCTTTTGACGTTATCTGGTCTCTGCCCTTACGTAAAGTTGTGTTTGATTGTGAGATGTCAGAGTATTCACTACCTTATATTGGCTTCGCTGATGGTGCTAGCCGTAGTACTCGGAACCTAGCTTCCACTGCATGGGCAATCTATGCCCCAACGAACGAGCTTATATCTTTACGAGGTGTATGTCTTGGCCGAGAAACCAACAACATTGCAGAGTATAGTGTCGTTGTTGAATTACTGGTTGATGCTATCTCTCTCAGAATTCGTCATTTGGTTGTCCGACTTGACTCGCAGCTTGTAGTACTACAACTAAGTAATGTATATTCTATTTGAAGTCCTACTTTATTAAGGGTATATTTGCAGATTCTCCTCTTGGAACGGTATTTTGATCACATTGAATATCAACACATTCCTAGACATCTTAATACATTAACAGATGCTTTAGCTAATTATGTATTGGATAGGCATTTAAATCATTTATAAATCAAACACATTAAAATGTACACAATGTAAAGTAAGCCGGTAGAAGCCGTGTATATATATATAACGATCAAAGTTTGTTTTTACAAAATGTTTGTCCGAAGACCAAAATATCAAAAATTGAAGCTCATAGTTTCTACATAATGACTTCATGGATGATGTTCATGATAACACACTAATGTCCTAGAAACTCTGCGAAGCAGTCGACCCATAGATGCAGAAACCCCCACAGTGTGACATTGATCACGTCGAGGAATATCTTCCAGAGTCATATCTGGAATGTCTTCCATCAGACCCTCTAAATTCTGCTCCACTGTCAGATAATCCTCGACGTACTGTGGAATTGCTACTGCTGCCTCTCCTCGTCATTGGATAGGAGAACTGCCAGCAGGTCTATATGGTCCAATGTCTGTGTTATCAACAAGTATTTGGTGTTAGTCTTCAAGTAAATCTATAAAACAAAAACATTTAAATATGGTTAAAAATTCAAAAACATTTAAAAAACTCAAAAAATTTGTGTACTTCTTACTGAGGTCTCCCCACTGTGCATCCTCAAGTAGTGCTAAATCTGGATCTCCTTAGAAATCCAGCCCGGCATATGTGTAGTCATCCACCATCAGCATCTGGTTCTGCAACCAGTCGAAGAAAACATCATCATATTTGACAATAGGACCTGCCACATGTCAGGCCATGAGCCGACACCACCGCAACATCCTCGGATCTCTGGGACCAGGAAGATCCCACTCAGCCTGTAGATGAAATATAGGGACTCTCTCCAAGAAGAAAGACACTAACAATGATCCATAACCAAACTGTTTCAGATTTCCACGCCTACACTTAGTCAACTATTTCTTGATATTGCGTAATACTGTGTCAACCCAGTTAAATACCCGGGTCTCAGTACACTCAATGGAATACTAGAAATAGCTTTGCAGAGCCATATGTGGAGAAACACTTCCCACCATCCAAGAAATGGTAAAGAGAATAGTGCAGAGAGTCAAATCAGTTACTCCCCAAATTTCCACTTTCCCTTTCTTTCGTTCAGCCTCAGGCACGCAGTACTGGTTACAATACTCACTCATTTTTAAACCCCCTGCTCTGCTACCGGTCAAACTGACATAGGACCCACGCCTGGATAATCCAATCAAGAAATAGATGTCCTCGATGTCAATAGTCAAGGTATGAGCTCCCATGATGAACACTTGTTGGTCCGGATCCCACATTCGGACTAAGTACTCCAGTAATCGAACTTGGGCTCTCATGCCCGGGATACGAAAATACTTTAAGAGACCGCAGTCTCTTAGTGCAACTATGGTGGGAGGATGGTTTTCGGCATTGGCATTGTCCTCCTTGTGCTCTCGTTCCCACCACTCTAACACCATGATTGTGGCTAGTAACCTGCATAAGACACATACAAATATGGTTAATGATCTTATTCATGAAATAAACTTTTTCTATTGGCTAAATGTTACAAATTTTTTTGGATTATGTGTTGTTCGCAGGTGGCCTACTATGCACAGTGCGAACTTCTCGTAGGCACATTAAGGCCCACCTGTGAGAATGATTCATTCTCGCAGGTCCCGTATGGGCCACCTGCGAGAATGCCTCCAAGTGCATAGGGTTCAAAAAACTAGTGTAAAACTGAACTTTTTACCAATGAAATTGAATTTTTAAACCATGAAAAGGTAAGGAATGGGGAACTTACCAAAATGCTGCTGACGGCACGTCAAATGGTCACCCGTAGCTCCTAGAAATCGACGCCGAAGGTGGAGGGTAAAATGAGGGTTTTTGGACTCAAATGGTAAAAGTGTGAAATGAAATGGTAATTTTGGGTTATTCACTCATTTTAATTAATTTTTACTATATCAGTTGTGGGTTTTTTATGTTTATTCATTATTTAACCCTAATCACTAATGTGTAAATGAGTGAAATGATTGGCAGGTGAAAAACATGGATGATTATGAACAGAATTTTTACCTGGTGTGGTGTGATTTTGATTGTTTGTTATGGTTTTGACATAAAACCTTGAGCGCCTTTTGTCCGTTCTTGCGCTTGTGAAAAACATAAGAACGTGACCGAGCGTCGTTTTATCACTTTTTCAGGCTCGCTGTGGTTACACGAAAAAGGAACTCCCCTGGAGTTATCTTTAAGCTCTTTTCAGACTCTCTAAACATGAAAATATTGTCGAGCGATCTTGCTATTTTCATGCTCATTAAAGTATTTGAAGTATGTGTCCTTCGAGCGATAGTTTAACCCTTTTTCGTTCTTGTTGGACTATTGTATGAAAAAAGAACTGAGAGAGTTCTCTTTTTGAGTGTTTTTCCAAACTCTATAATCTTGAAAAACCTTCGAGTTTACTATCTCTGGACTCGTTAAACAAACATTGACAGACCCATAATGGGACCGAACCACTCCTTCCTAAGGTTCGTTAAAAATACTCCAAGGGACTCGTCCGAAGGATGAGCTTATATCCACAAGCATATGCGATCCTCTTCAAGCTTGCGTAAAAATAAAGAGGTACTTGCCAGAAATGGTGGGGGGAAATTTGGGAAAGGGATATGTTTCATCGTTGAATTGATTGGCAGTAAGTGTCTCTCTTGAACATGGCACCCCCTATTCATCATTTGAAGCCAGTTTGGGAAATCCATTTATCTCTCATTTGATTTAATAACAAGGTCTTTCCATGTGTCATCTTTGAGTCAATGCTGCCAAATCATTGGTCGTGTCATTCATATGTTCAAGAGAAGTCCGTCTGAAACCTCTATTTGAGTTGGCCATCTGCAGTTATCCATTCATTCTGTGTCGGCCTTCCCTGTGTCCAAAGTCCAATTGCCACATACTCTGTTTCACTTTCAAACTCTGTTACTCATTTCATGTCACTGATGGGGGATACATCAAGGCCCTCCTGTGACAAGTCTTGTTCCATTGACTTCAGAACATTATCCGGCATCTAGGCTTAGAAATTATTCAGTACCTTGGAGCTTGCATGCCTCAATGTCAAGTTTCCTTGCTTTTGACAATGGGTTTACATCATTGGCCCTTGATCGAAAGATTCTGACGGTTGTTTGACATCAATTCATTTATTCACAGTCAATGGATTGTACTATAGTACCTTGGGAGTCATTGACATCAATGGTAATTTCCCTTGCACTTGTTAATGGTTACATCAATGACCGGTAATCAAGTGGTTTCTACCATGTTCGACTTCGACGCATGTAATCACATGGTTAGATTCGTACTTTGGGCAATGAGATTGAAGACCCTGGATAGTGTCTTTGTGATCTAGGTTGCGATCGAGTATGTATAATTTGCGACACATAGATCCACTGTGTATTTTTTGTGGCTATGTCATCTTGGTTGAAAATTTGTCGCACAGATCCACAGTGTATTTAGGTGGCTGTGCTATATGGTGATGGCATGGATCCACAGTGTATGATTGGTGGCCATGACCTTTGTTTATGATGTCATCAGTCTATGATCTGAATATGGGAATTCCTACCTCAAAATTGGTATACAGGATATTCTGTTGATGCTTGGATGTTTACAGGTCTCTGATTGGATGTGCTCTTGGTTCTTGACACACACATGCAACTTACAAAGTCTATTGACTGTCACTGGTTCCACTCTCAGACTTTGGGGGGCATTCTGTTATCCACAATTTTGGTCATCATGATGATGTTATGATGATGGAAAATCAATCTCTTCACTAAGAACACTTTCCTGAGAAAAGTTGCACTTGTCTGTTTCCAGAACTCATGCTTTTAGAGGAGGTTCACAAGCTATCTATATATTTTCCCACGAGAATGACTGATTCTCGCAGGATTCTTTAAGCTGGAGTGCGAGGTGTTCGCACTGTACCTAATTGCCAGGGTGCGAACATCTTCTTAAAGAGGAAAAATATGAAGTTCTCGAGCCTTCTAGAATGGAATCTTCTAGAAGAATGAGTTGGCTAGCGAATGATTATCTAAGTACTGGTTTTCCTGA
>CBVK0101220189.1:559-19739 GCA_900067695.1 Picea abies | reverse complement strand
GTTAAATCTAGGGAAAGTGTATTATTCTGTCCTGTTTTGTTCTAGATCCAAGTGGATCTAGGGAGATCGGTTTGTGTCCGCACTCACGGATTTATCCTAAAATAGGCTCATCTCCTAACTCTGTTTCATCTAGGGGCGGGGGTGCAGTGGACACTATGTGACTGGAGTGAAGGGATTACTGTACTCCTCTCGTCAATGAGGCTTGAATGCCCGCAAACATCACCTTCTCAGCCATGAGGTCTATTAGAATCTCTTTGAAAACTTTTTTTGTTTCACTAATTTCGTTCGACATGCACACTTGAGATCTGATATCTTAGGTCGATGAACAATACTCAATGTAACTAAATGGATGGCAAGATCTCAATGATCACTGCACGAAATCAACTAGTTCTCTGTGGGCTTGGATAATCACAATATGCAAAAAGTGTTCTCAATGCAATGCTCGACGGGATAAATAGATATTATTGTAACAGATTCTTCCAATGGGCAGGAGCACTTCAATCAATGTAGTTCCATCCGTTATGGTGTGGTCCCAATGGTCCAAGGGTGAACGTTCTGGAAATAACTGCATTTCTAGCCATTCTGGAGTGTCATTCTAATGGTCATAATGCCTCCAATGGTCATATTTCTTCACCGTGGAAAAGTGTCAATCTTCATTGTACTGATATTCCGACGGATTTCAAGTTTTGGAAACCTTCCTTCTGCGAAGTCTTCCCTGGAACTTCTTGCAATTTTTCTAACTTTTCTCTCTTCTTACTGATCTTAATGGCCTTCTTTCTTTTGATCTAAATCATTTTTTTCCTCATTCCATTATCGTTCTTATCTCCTCTTGGCATGATAGCTTCACACTGTGGAGGGTCTTTCATAGGGTTCAAGGGTAATACTTCTTCTCTTTTTGGGGTAGGTGCTCTACTCTCTTGTATAGACAAGTGTCTCCAATCTTCTTGTGTCTTTTCAACTTCGACATCCATATCTTTGGTATTTAGTAGCTTTGATTGGTTCTCTTGTTATTCTAGTAAGCGCGTTATTCTCCTAGCCATGAAATCTCTTAGTTCTTGATTTTTATGTTCTATATCCTCCTCTTATTGTTTCTTTCGTATTTGATCTTTCTCAATCTAGGTTTTTCCTAGAAAGATAGCAAATGGGGTGTTGTTCTCAAAAAATTTAACAATCTCAAATTCTTCTTCTGTCAAAGTACCATGAGCACTCATAGATGTCTGGGTAAGTTTTCCACATAGGGTTATCAAATTTCCTCTAAATAATCCTATTCCTCCTAATGAAGGAACCATAGCGGGCTTTCCCAAAATTTCCCAAGTTCTTTCTGTCATGATATTCACCTGTGTTTCCTCATCCAAAACACGGTCTATGTTGAAGTCTCCTATTCTTGTTTCTATGTACTCTTTCTCTTTTAAGATCTCTGATAAATTGATATCTTTGTGATCGTTTGGGGTTTCTTTCATCTGTAGTAATACAGTCTCTGATTCTTTCTGGGGCTTTATCATATCCTTAGTTTCTTGGCTTGTCTCATAGTTTTCTTTTCTCATATTCGTATTTTCAAATTTTGCAATCATTATAGGGCAATCCAAAACTTCATGGTCCATAGATTTACAACAAAGACAACTAGGAACTATACCAGGGCATTCCTTAGCAAGATGTACCAGTCTTCTGTAACTATAGAAAAGAGTTAATCCTCTCTTTCTTTTAAACGATCCCCAACCTTTCTTATACTGTGCACTGGGATCACAATAACTAACCTACAAAAAATTATTTCTAGGATGTTGCATCCATTTGTTAGTCCAAACATTCTTTCTATTCATGAGGATAACATACCTTTCATTATTTCTATCAGATCTATTCATATCAAATCTTCTTTCTTCTAAATGTACCCTAGTTTTCAGACTAGGACAAATTTTATCAAACTTACCTAGATTAATTCTTTCGAAACAAATATTTTCACTTATCTTACCTTTCTTAGAGCACAAAGCTTCAAGATATTAACTCTTTTCTTCAGATCAGACTTCTCTTCTTAGCACAGAGCTTCGCAAGTCAAGTAGAATACTACGCACTAAAGTAGCAGATCTACACATAGAGATTTATCTTCTTCAGTTCCCATCAATCACAGTTTTAGGTCCTAGCAATGAAACCATTTGTTGGCACAGGGGTAGACCTAGGGTTCAACGCTTCAACAACACACCAAAAAAACCCTAACTACCAACCCTTTCAGAAACACCTGCAAAAAAGATGAATTCTCAACCGAGGTAGAGGTAGGGGTGGTTGTAGGACTCAAATGTTTGCAACCTAGCTAGGAAACATATTTTTGATTACACCACTCTAACAAAACACTTAACAATTAACATTCATCAGTATTTAACCCTTATTCACATCGCAAATTCAAACCCTAATTATAGAACAACACAGTATTCAACCAAATATAACACATCTAATCACTTAACACATGGAAAAGGATCAGATCTAGCATTTATTCATATCACTTAAGAACTAATCTATCATACTATATTCATCTAAACATTCATTACTGCACTTAAGCTTAAATTATATACACAAGACAATAACCGGAATGCACAAAGAAACCATAACACAAGATATACGTGGTTCACCCCGGTGTGGGGCTACGTCCACCGACTGTTATCTTCTTTATTATCTTCTGTCAATCTTCTTACAGGCATAGAGCATCAAAACCTTACTCTGTAGAGGAAAAGATATCTGCACGCACCTCGCCAGATCCTCCTTCCCTCAGTTAGATCACAACACAAATCCTCCTTACATATTTTGTGCACAAAGAACTATAGATGACCCACACTTATCTTTACAACCTCAACATACACTAAGCACATAGCCTCTTATAATTACTTGCACTTAGCATGATACTTAGCACCTAGCATCACACCCTTAGCACCACCTACTTACATCGCTTAGCTTTCTATTTATACATTACAAAAGGACCTAAACATGGGTAAACCCATGGGCCAACATTCTCATACCCATTACATAAACCCTAATCCCAAAATTTCCCTAAAAATGGGTCGAGATCCCGCGATCCCCGCTTCAACTTGTGCTCCACCTTTGACCAGCCTGTTGAAGTCCCAAAATAGGTCAAAAATGACCAAGGATCTCCAAAACTTGGTCAAGGGCCAACCCAGACATATCAAGAGGAAAAAATTCAAGGAAGGAGACTTAGTGTTGATGTATGACAATAAATCCTTTCAACATCCAGGAAAACTTAGAATGCATTGGTTAGGACCATACAAAGTAAAAATTGTCACAGATGGGGGAGTTGTACATTTGAAGGACTTAGGAGGCACATAAATTAGAGGGATGATCAATGGGAGTTGACTAAATTTGTACAAGGATAACTGACCACCTGCAACCTGAAAGTCACCGCGTAGTTAAAAAAAGAAAAAAAGAAAAAAAAGAAGATAACAACATAGGCATAGTGTGCCAAAAATAGAACGATCACACATACTCAACAATGCTAGCCTAATGGAGACAAGACCAATGGTCACTACAAAAAAATAAACAAGAAGGAAAGGCGGATATGAAAAAAGAAGCGCCAATTGACGATGACTATTAGAATTGAGTGCTAGAAACGACTGAGAGGATGTTGCATTAATCATGCCAACTTATGACGGCAGGGGAAATAAATGGAAAGTATGTGGGAACCAATGGTTCAATTAAAGAACAATCATGGTAACTTCTTTGAAAAGCTTCACACAACCCTGAAACAAGGCAACCACATAGGAGTGGAAAGGTTATTGTGAAATGGGAAAGGCACGGAGCAATAGAGCATACAAAGAAGAGAGTGAAGGTTGTAGAGGTTGTAGAAACCACTAAGCTTAGTGAACGAAAGATTTACCACCATGGCACCACCTAAATAGGGAGAATTGAGCCAGAATTCTAGAGAACCTCGAAGCAGTGCCATAGAATAATCACGGCCACAGGGAAGTGAACAACAACCATCCCAGCCTCCAAAAGTTGTCAATGTGGATGAAATCCCATAGCCGAATATGACACCAAGAATCCCCACACCCATTGTGGAGGAAACTAAACAGACAAAACTAATAGGTATGGACATTGATAAACTGGAAGAGGGATAAGGCCAATAGGCTGAGGACGTAGGCAACCAAGTGCACCACAAAAACCCTCAAGAAGCCCCATGAGTCAATGGGATGGCTCCAAACCAGAAAGAAACAACCACGCTAGAAGGATCACAGAGAACAACGTCAGAACAACCACATGAGGGAGCAGTGGAAGATGTCACCGGACGACCAAAGGAGTATGTAGAAGAAATAACAATGGAGGCTGGAACCTCATGTCAGCCACCAGAAAAAAAGGGCAATAATATGGTACCTAGGTCACCGCGTAGGCAACGCACTGCAACCATTGTCTTACCGTGCATTCTTGAAGGGGTACATATACCAAGAAATTTGTTAGGCCACGTAGAGAAATTGAGGTACTCAGACCATGATGTGACAGACATAAGCAAGTTCCTAGAGTTCACCAAGCGAGTCTATCTACATATTATGGGTATAGGAACCTTTGGTGAACAAATTAATCAACCAGTCCAGTGGGTAGCAGGACTAGCCAAAATTAGGATTCTAGCTCTGTTGGACCTACCACACTTTGGGAGGGTCCAGTATGAAAATAGTTGCGTCAAGCAGCTGATGGAAGTTACACATGGTGGATACCTATGGCTGGAACAACTCGTCTCAATAGACATAGAGCTCATCGCATACATCACAGGGCTTCCATCATGAGGTGAGGATCCCACATGGTTCCTCGAGGAAAAAACAAAGGAGAAAGCACCGACCGAGGAAATGAAAAATAAATATGGCACTGAAAGGGGGTCGTGTGGAATAATCATCAGGCATATTAGTGATGCCATGACAAGAATGGCCACAAAAATTATAGAATTAAAATTACTTAGGAAATGTCACAAGGAGGAAGTCTCGACTGGGGTTGTCACAAAAATAACATAATGTGTTGAGGGAACCACACTCAACTAGGCCCCTTATTTGTTGAATCTGTTCCTAGATGACTAGAAGAATGCACAGGATTTGGGGACATAATTTCATTATTCATGGATACTCATCCTGATAGCCGTGATCGGATGGAAGGAGATGAAGTACTCATTTTTTTCCGCTAGAGCCACTCCCTCCTAGGGAGCGTGATACTTATTGCTTAGGGCCGCTTCAGACTCCAAGAACAGAAAATCGAATGCAACAATATTCGAAGGCTATCTCAATGACATACAACACAACATTTCCAACACTTGGAGGGTAACACTGAAAGCAATTGCACAGTATCAGTGCATACCCAAATTCAAAGGCACTAGACATGCAATGTGGATACAGGCACGAAAAGATATCAACAATCAATGGCTACAAATATGCTACTACATCAAGGAGGAAGACATAGAGATGGCCATTAAGCATTGGGAAGATGACTGGAGGATTCCAGTCCTCATTGGAGAAATACCCATAGAGATAGAGGAGGAGGAGGTAAGACAGTAACAGACACAAGTTGAGGAGGTAACAATGCCCAAGAAACCAAGGACAAGTCAGAACAAGGCACAAAATAAAAATAGGAGGACATCCAAGACATGCGCACAGACGGGGAATAAGAACAAAAAAAGGCACCATAGGTACAAAAAAAATAGGTTGAGTCAACACAGGGAACTACATCAAGTGCTACTCCACAAGAGCAATGCTATACTAAGAGGCTAGTCATCCAGACAGGGGGTGCACACAAGAAGGCGAAGGCACACAGAACGCCCCTAGAGTACACTATCATCGAGGATGATGTGGACATGGTGGCCCAAATTATTCAGGACCACACCGTTGAGGATTTTGAGAATGTTGCACGCCAAAGGGACATAATTGAGGAAGAGTTGGCCCACATGCGATAGATCCTCGGGAAGCTTGGAGAAGTGCAGGCAGCCAACAACAACATATAAATGGTCCCATCAACATCACAGATAGGAGGTGAAGTTGGATCAAGTGAGAAGGACATGATCCATATGACAACACAACTGATATCAACATTTCATGTCACATCCAGCATGCTACGCATGGATGAAATCATGAGGAAGACACCCCTAAAGGACTTGGATCAAATACAATTGGTATTGACACGAATATGAACTAAGGCCTTGTATAAACTGCAAGTCAGAATTACATAATAGGTACAATCTCCCGCATGCACAGATGTAGTGTAATTGCAGCAGACAAAGGACAACTGAGATGCGCTGGAATTGGTACTTGAGTAGGCTAAGCTCGAGACCAAAGATGATAAGGACTGCATGAATAGGTTGGAACAAAAATTGGTCGTAGCTTATGATAAAATCCCAAAGAACACACAGATGGATGAACACACAGTTATAAAGAATATTGATCAGATTGTGCAGACAATCGATCAATACCAACAGGATATCGAGCACCTCTGAGAGAAACTCACACCTACCACTCCACCAGAGGTGAAGGAGAAAAGTAAGCAAGAGGCAACAACATAGATAAAGGAGATAGAGCGACAAGTTCACACGGTGAATGACTTGTTCAAGAAAGAAACATATCTATGGATGAAGCTGGAAGAGGATCAACAGGTCCAACAGTGAGACCAGGAAGGAGAAAGGATAAGCACAACTATATAGGACCTCAAGGAGAGGAAAAAGAAAATTTTGATTATAGAGCGCGTCAAAGGAGCACAAGATATGAAGAAACTGTAGGAAGAACTTATAGCTACATAGAGATAGAAAAATGAGTGCTACACTCAAATGGAACCACTCTAGGAGTGAGTAGCAGAGATCATTACACGGGTGGATTAAGCCAAAATGAATATGGCACAAACACAGGAAGAGTGTGTGAGGATGGTCAGTGGCGATATTGCAGTGCGGGTATTGGACACACTCAAGGAGAAGAGAGTGTAGGCCAAAATGCAAGCAATGAAGCTCACAGAGAAGTTCCAAGAAATTGCAAGAGAGATTGAGGAAGTACACAAGGTTTAGGTGGCTTGAGATGAGCCACATGTCAGTGTTGGGGGCCTATTGGAAGCAGGCTGAATTAGAAAGAAAGGCTATTTTGGGAAGAAAGGCATGCAAGAGGAAAGTGACAGATGAAAGGAAAAGCAGTACACACGAATGCACGGAAGACCTAACGACACTAGGGTTAGGGTTTTTGTAATACATTGTAATGGACGATGAGCCAAAAACACATATAAATAGATACCTAGGAGGTCTAGGGGGTCAATCAAAAGGGTTTTGTTTTTGATGGAGTGTTACTCATGTAAGAGGGAGTAACTAGTTGGTAACACTACTATAATGTGCTCTAATTTTGTAAGCTGTGGGGCTCTAGGGAGTCAGAAGGGTATATCTTGAGGGTTAGATCATAGGATGAGGGGCCTGGTGTGATCTAGTCCACCTCATAATATATCTTGACCCAACTAAGGATGAGTTGTAAAGCACGCAATGTTGTAGTTTTGGAACTACCATAATAACAGTGTTAGAGAGCCAGATCTTTGTGGACGTATCCCAGGAGGGGTTGAATGATGGTAAAACCTATGTTATTTGATTGAATGATGTATCTCTTTTACAGTATATGAGTAGATGTTATAATGATGTATGAATGAATTAATGGATCTAATTAGATTACATGCATGAATGAGAATGAAATTATATTGCTTTAAAAATTAGATAGAATTCACAACATGCAATTCACAGATCCCCATTCAATCCTAGAATGCAATCACTTGAGTATTGAAGTCACCCACTAAGACTATATCAGGTGAGAGTACGCAGTGCACTCAATGCACTGCGCTACCTTCTTGTTTACCAGGAGGGCTGATAGTTTTAGAGCCTTTATTGGATCCCTAGTAGACCTGAACCTGGGTCAAATCACATTAACGGTATAACTCATATAACCAACCAACGTCGCCCATGGAAACATCATGGGCTATAGGAACAATGAGTGATTTGGTAAACCACTCATCCAATAATTGGTCAGGAAGGGGAACTTCGATTAATTGCCTTCTCCTCCTCCACTCGTGAATATGATCTGAAATGTGTGTGGAGGAGAATTGTTTAAATAAACTCAAAATTTTGGTTCCTGTCTCATATTGTATCGATAACTGGTAATGTGTTAAAAAATCCATAGCTAAGGTGTCAAAGTCATTGAAGAATCATCAGGGAAATTCAATATACCATTTGGATTCCGAACTCGTAAGAGTACATTGGAAAAGATGTAATCGATTGGAGTTATCCATCAAGGAGTTGGATGAACACTAAAGATGAAAGGTCATGATGTGATTGTTTGGGTCTTCTCCATATCGACCATCAAACTTAGTAATTTCTTAGGGTAATTTGGCAGGTATGACTACCAATAAGAAAAATGTAAAATGGGATCATTCAAAATCCTTGATAAATTCGGTAAATCCAAAGTATTGAGAAATGACAATTGTCTGTTCACATGAGGAAACTGGTAATTTTGAGGAGGCAAGCTTGTAGGTATACAGGTAGGACCATAAGCAGTCTATAAATAGTTAAAGGGTCTTGTCAAATTCAGTGGTGGAGGTTGTTGAACCAAGTAGCCAACATTGTTTGGTTGATTCAGTATGCTACCTTGGAAAGGAGCATTAGATTGAATAACTTGACCCCAGGTAGGATTTATAGATCCTGGATATGGTTGCCCATGAGTAGGGGGTACAAAAGAATGCAATTGAGGAATCCCCCCCCTAGGCGGTTGTTGATTTCCTTCGAAATGAAAATTTCAAGGTTGAGATTGTAAACCAGGTGTATATTGTTCATAAACTGGGGTAGTCCCCCCAACTTGGGTTGTACCTTGAATTGAGGTTGGCCTCCAACAGGAAGGACTGTATTATGACCCCCATCTTGGGGTTTCCCCCCAATATGAGGTTGACTTCCACCAGGAATTTGAAAACCAAAAGTGACAAAATGACTCCTGCCCCCATAAGGAATGGGGCTACTTGGTCTAGGCTGATGTGATCCTCCAGGTGGTGGAGGAATTCTAGGCCCTTCAGATAGAATCTGAGTAGGCATAGGAATGAAACTACTAGCAACATTGTACCCAGGTGGAACAAAAATATTAGGACCTCTAGACAGACCCTAGGTAGGATTAACAATAGAGCTATTAAGAGCATTATACCTATTAGCACTCTGTAAATTTGTTTGACTGATAAACATATGATGAAGGTAACTTTTTCCACCAACTTTGAGACCCAAAACTAGCCTTTCGGATTTGGAGAGGGCTCTCTTGGGGGGCATGGTCTCCGCACGGAATATGGCTTTAAAAATAGTGGCTAGATTCAACACCTTTGATATAATGGGTTCTGGTTATATTGGCACAAGAAAGTAAGAGATGGGATATGGAGTCGATTCGAGGAAATGACAGAGAAAAATGACTCGGTGACTGGACTTGATAGGATAAGGCTAAGCGAGCAACATTCTTCAATGTAAAATCATAATGTGTGGTAGGGGAGAAAAAATAGGAAGTAACTCAGAGCATCACTGCGGGCGAATTTAGAGTTATCTTTTAGAAGAAAACATTTTTTCTAAGTGGCGCGAAAAAGGGGTGCTACGCAGCGAATCTACAGGTTCAAAAATTCATTCCAAAGTAGACAAAAAAATATATGAATAAAGATGACAGGAAGAACATATGAAAATAAAGAGGCACAATACATCTGATTGCTACAATTAGAATCTTTTCATCAAGTTGCAGGACCTTTGCATTATGTTTCGATCAAAAACTCAAATTACATACAATAGTTGTCGTTTACCAATTTTGCCAACTAACTTGGCTTACATCAAAGAGATGAAATATATAAATGAGAACGTCGCTTGGAATACCCTTTTTTCTAACTGCTAGCTCTAAAAACTAGGAAATTGAGTGGTATGAGTTAGAGACTCTTCACATGGAACTTTCCAAATATAGCCAATAATCACGTATGTTTATACATGACTGTTCACAAATTTTCCACGAGGATATGATCATCGGTTAGGTCTTGATATGAGGAAAATATGTGTCAGTATTTCCCTTCAATCAAATGTCTGAGTGGACACGTGTCTGCCAGAAACTCACTATTTGCTATAACGGCTTTGATTTCTTCTGTGTTCTCATTTGCTGGGAAAAATGTGTAAGGAAAGTGGTTGTTTGATGGTCACGGCTGCTATCAAAATGGTAGAGTGATTTAGGGAAACATGTACTTCAAAAATGACAAGATTTGTCTTCTGTTTGCGGATGCAGAGACAAACACCAGCTAAACTTGTTTTTTCTACACGCTGGTGAGAGCCACGTGGGCTTCCTTCTCGACCACTTTGCATTCCCTGGAATGCTTGGTATGCCTTTCCTCTGACAGCCTCTATGCCTCACGCAACTGTACAATGGTGTCTTGTGCCTCTCTGAGATGTCTTTTTATCCATGCCACGTTCCCTTCACAACCTTGCACTGCTGGTGCTTCCATAGTCTTTGTCGCTAGTTGTTGCCTCAGCTCCATGTTTTCCTGGTAGAGTTCAACAATAGAAAGATTTTCTTGCTTTAATTGCTGATATGGCTCTTGATCATTTTCTCCTGTGGTATCCATTTTCCTTGCTCTACTCCTTCTTTCACGACTCGATCCTCCAGCGAGTTCCATATGGATGGAACACATGAGTAGTTCTTCAACCACTGATCTGGCATGTGGCTCTTATGAAACTTGGGATTCCTCATCTTTCTTATTCTTCCTTGGCCTACCCCTTCTTTGAGTTATTTTCTGTTGGGAAGACGAGGCTTCTACTTTCTTTCTTCCCTACGCAAGTCTTTCCTCTTCAGGTTCTGCACGATTTGATTTGATCATCTCTGTGGGTGAAGGGATAACTCCTTTCACGTCCTTGGGGATGCCTGCTATAGGTGAGAATGACTCTTAGTCATTTTTGGGCTTGGACTTGGAAATTATGTTGCTCTGCATGCCTTTCCTTTTTCTTTGGGAGGTTGCCATGGCATGACCAATATGTATTCTGCGCGCAGTGTATCTGGAAAATGTACACGAAGGGAATTTTGATCAACCTGAACTGGCAAGGGAAATTGCAAACAAAGCGTGGACCTGGTTTCATGACTAAAATGGGTGCCGAGCATCTGAAATTTATAATGATTCGGGTAGAAGGAGGAATCGTGCCAGAGAATAGTGAATTCATGGTAGCGGGATGTTTTAAATTGAATTGCATATTTTCCATGTCACATCCCCACGTGTAGAACACAAACGATAAGGTTTGCAGGGCATGCATGATACAAACACCGTGATTTTTCATTCCATTGACCTTCATGATGAACTGATAATAGTTGTTGCACTTGCCAATGCAACTTCTATTAACTACTTGACTCGACCTGGGGCACATAGAGACTAATTTCTTAACAGGATTCGACTCTTTGGAAAAGACATACCCATACCACTTACGTAAGTTTCGATTTTGGCATCCCTTCTTGTTTCCGAGGGCCAACCGATCACTTGCTAACTTCGACCTCACAGTGCTACGTACCTGACTTCACATGTTTGGGTGTGTTAGGACCCTATAATGTACCTTTTTGCTCACAGTTTTTGCTACCATTACACCTTTTTTTCACTCACATTTAAACCCACATTATCACCTTACCCTATCTTTCCAAAGGTATATAACGTCTCTTCTCTTTACTATATGTTTAATTTGTTTTGCATATAATTTTACATTACTCTCATACTTAACCATTGATCAGAAATATATAAGTGCTGAAACAATTTGAACTACAGATTATCATTGCTGTTTGAAGTCCCATTTCTGAAACAGTTAAAAGCATGCAAACCCTGTGGTTGAAACAGTCCATGGTCTACGATGATGAAACAACAACTCACACAAGAAGAAGTTGTTACACTCTCTATGGTCTATGATGCCGAAACAACAACTCACACAAGAAGAAGTTGTTACATTCTCTGTGGTCTACGATGTTGAAACAACAACTCACAAAAGAAGAAGTCGTTACACTCTCTGTGGTCTACGATGTTGAAAAATCAATTCACACAAAGATGTTACACTAACCACAATAGCCGCACCTTGAGCTAGAATTAACCATTGCTGCTGCGTGAGACCACGTTGCTGAAATAGTCAGAACGCAAATCCCGTTGCTGAAACAACCCATGATTTGTGATGCTGACACAACATACAACAACAATAATAAGAAGATAAATAAATAAGTTGTTACTCCAACCGCAACAACAACACCCCACTCAACACCTTTTCAACTATTGTAATAGCATTCTGTTATGGGAGACCAGGATATCCTATTCTAGTATAGAGATTAAGATCTAACTAAGAATAGGATTCATATCTACACATGTGATTTGATGATCAAATTGTATCGAGGGGATTCTCCTCTTTAAATAAGAGGAAATCATCATTAGAGGGGACCTTCTTTTTGGCTAAGAAAGGATTTACAGAGAAGGACGTGTTTTACTTCAAACATTGTAATATGATACAGTTGATAGATGAATAAAAGACTGTTCTGAGCATTTCTTTCTAGTTCCTTTCGTTTCAGTGAGAAGGGAGGGCCCACCTTCTTCACAAGATTCACCCATTAGCTTTGTAGTGTGTTAGTGTTATTTTTGTTCATGCCTTGATTAAATTTTGTTTTGCTGAAACACTACTTTACTGAACTTTGTTTTGCTAAAATACTGCTTTACTGAACTTTGTCTTGCTGAAAATCTGCTTTACTGATTGTTACATTATTTTCATATGATTCATGCTTGGGTAACTATTAATCATTCTAGTTAGCAATCCTATTTGGTGAATTTATGGAAGCGTGATAATCAGGGACAGGTGCTGAAGATTCCTGCTTGGGGAATAGGGTCATGTTCTCTGTTAAGAGATAGTTAGTCTTCAGTGCATGTCAATAATTTTTGATTAGTAATGAGTTCATGAAGTGTGCTAATCGGAAACAGGTGTTGAAGATCCCTGCTTGGGGAATAGGGTCATGTTCTCTGTTAAGAGTTAGTTAGCCTTCAGTGTGTGTCAATCATTTCGATTAGTAATGAGTTCATGAAAGTGTGATGATCGGAAATAGGTACTGAAGATTCCTACTTGGGGAATATGGTCTTGTTCTCTGTTACATAATAGTTGGTCTTTCCTTTTGCAGTATCCTGAAAGATTTCTTTCCTAGGTTGTTATTTCTTAATGTAATCCTGGATTCTTTGGATAATTATTTCTTTAAACTTTGAACTCTGCAATAGGTAGGTTGTTTTTCTGTAATTCAAAATAGAACTTCAGTTTATTCAAGGCAAGGTATGATTAGTATATTTTTACTACAACTCTAGATTGCTTTTGAGATTGAGAATATACAGTGTGTGATTACCTTTGAAATAAACAGACTTCCTTGGGTTGACAATTTATGTAGCACTTGATTGTTTAGTTAAATAAGCAATTATAGTGACCAACATTTTGGCGTCGTTGCCGGGGAAGGTAATTATAGATTTCAAAAGCACTTATGTTCTTTCATATATAAATATTGCATGAGAGGACGTGGAGACCCCAAAGAAACTGAATCTATAGGTGGCAAGGGTAGAGGAAGAGGAGGAAGAAAGACTTATATCGACGAGATTATATCAAAATCTGAATCTATTGTTCCTCAACGACCAAACTCTCGGAATCGAAATCCCAACCTTCCTTTCAAGAAAACTTTGAAATGGGGAAAGAGGTTTGGAGTCCTAAGACAATTGAGAAACCAGAAGGAAACATTGAGGACAGAGCAAGCGCAGCAAGGGAGCAAACATAAGAAAACATGGATGAGTATAATGAAGAACTGCATCATGAAGAATAGGCAGGTCCTGAAAGAGAGATAAATGATGAAAACTCTTTTTCCACATTAGGATTTCCTATTGGTGATCTTCCTAGAGGGGTATCTCCCATGAAGAAAATTCCACTCTCAACGCTACCTAACTTTCATAGTTTATCTTCAGAGGATCCTGATGAATTCCTTTTTGAGTTTGACATATTATGCGGAAGTTATGATTACATTTCCAATGCTAAGAAATTAAATCTATTTCCAGCAACATTGAAAGGAAATGCACTAAGATGGTTCATGAGTCTTGGAGGTCATGTAATCACAACATGGGATCAGATGAGACAGAAATTCCTTCATAAATATCAGGACTATTGCCGAACAAGAGAAAAGAGGGAGGAACTATTCAAGATGATACAGAAAGAGGATGAAAATCTGGAGGACTTTGTAGAAAGGCTACAATATAATCTACAAAGATCTAGTCACCCCGATGTAAGTAAAGAGATTCTTAAAACAATATTATTAAAAAGAGTAAGGGATGACTGTCTAGATATGCTGAATATGCTTGGAAAAGGGGACATATCTAAAGAATCATATGATGAAAATTTTAAACTATGTAAAAGATGTTCAAGAGGAGCTTCAAGGAATAGATCAAATAGCAGCGATACCACATTTTCAAGAGTCCAAAAATCAGCCAGTGGGGGAGCAACAAGAGCCGAAATAGGTAATTTACTTGAAGGTTTTAAAACTGAAATGTTAAGCTCTTTTGCCTCACAAATTGATACCCTGTAGATTCAAAAGAAACAAGCCGAAGTAGAAGTAGCTCTGTCCATCTTTTGTTCTAAATGCAGAGACAAGCACCCACGAAGGGAATACCCATTGGACAAAAAGCTAATCTACACCATCTATGATAAATATCATGAAACTCAACAATGCCCTTCTCTACCAGGAATCAAGGCAACATTACAACCAACTGATGAAGAAGTTGAAGCCGTCTATCTTCTTACACAGAGAAGACAATGGCAACCGTGGGGACAAGGTATGAATCCTAATATGCCATTTACACCTGCTAATTGTTGGAATAACTATCCTTCTTTTAATCAAATGAATTACCCTCCCTATAATCAAATGCAATAACTAAATCAAATTAATTACCCACCCATGCAACAAACTAACCCTCCCTTTGTTGATATGTCAATGTGGACTCCTTGGCCTCCACAACAACAACAACCATATTTGAACCAATGGAATCCAAATTGGAGAGGGAAACAACCCCCGTTTCCAAATCAATTACCTCAATCACAATTTTTGCAACCACTCTCCTTACCATCAGGTACTCCACCAAACAATCAAATAATGAGGCCCCAACTACCTATACAACCTAACCCTAACCCCAATAATAAAGTTGTGCAGTGCATTGATATCCATAACCAACCTACATTTTCTCTTCTCCCTGTGCAATGCAAGATATTCATTTACGATCTGGGAGAATAGTAGAACCTATCATAGCTGATGTTACCTCTTCTGATAAAGAGGAAACAAAAGAGAATGATGTACTTGAAGAGGTACAATCATCCTCTAACACTGCTGCTGAAACAACAAAACCACCATTTCCTTAGCGTTTAGCTTTGACTAAAATGCCTGAGCCACTTGCTTTCAATATTCTAGGGGAATTACAAAATCTTTATGCCAAAATTCCTCTATTACAAGAACTCCGAGATGTACCAATTTATGCCAGGACTATGCGAGACATTTGTGTTAAGAAACCTGGTAGGAAAATCAAAGATCCCCTTACAGTTCATGTCATGGGTGACTTGTCTGCACTAATGTTAGGTAAAGTTCCCCTAGTTAAATATGGTGATCCCGACCACCCTATCGTCTTAGTACAAATTGGAAAAATGATAATCCCTTGAGTCCTGGTAGACTTAGGTGCCACTATCAATATTATGACTTTGGAAACCTCACAACTGTTACAACTGCAAAATGAAATTAGAGACACCCCAACTATCCTAGAATTAGCTGACAATTCTACAATCAAACCTGAGGGAGTCATTGAAGACCTAATTATCTCAATGGAATCCTAGAATTATCCAGCTGACTTTGTGGTATTACAACCTAAAACAAAGTCGGGGGGCCACCCTTTAATTTTGGGCAGGCCTTGGCTAGCCACAACAGATGCTTTTATCAGCTGTAGATCAGGTTCAATGACAATTTCCAACGGTTATGAGACTAAACAACTTACCCTCTACCCTCACGCTACACCCTTGATTAATAATGATAATTATGTATGGGTAGACTTTGATGATCAACTTACTCAACCCATCTTGACTATTGGATAAGCCTTAAGCCTTAAAGATGCCACTGAGGATGAAGTAATCAATAATTTTATTTGTGAACCCTCCTCCGTGACTCTAGAAACTCATAACCAACTAGCTGCACTTTTGGAGTCAAATAATCAAGAAAACCTTGACTCTGAAAACCCACCTCAAACATCTACCACCATCTCTTCTAAAAGCATACTAGTAGAAATTGAACCTGGCAAAACACTAAACATAAACCCCAACCTGACAGATGTTGAAACACAACAATTAATGAAATTACTTCTTGAACATAAAGAAGCATTCGCATGGGACTATACGGATATGAAAGGAATCTCTCCCGAATTATGTACTCATCATATATATATCAAGGAAGATTGTCGACCGATCTACCAATCTCAACGACGAATGAACCCTAATTTAAGAGAAATCCTTAAAGAAGAACTTCAAAAATTGCTCAATGCAGGGTTTATATATCCTATATCGGACAGTGAATGTGTTTCCCCATTGGTAATAGTTCCTAAGAAAAACAGAAAATGGAGAGTATGTGTGGACTACAGAGCCTTAAATAAAGCTACTCAAAAAGATCACTTTCCATTACCATTCATTGATCAGGTCTTAGATAGTTTGTCAGGGAAGAAATTTTTCTCCTTTTTAGATGGTTTCAGTGGGTATAATCAGATCAAAATTGTACCCCAAGACCAAGATAAAACCACTTTTACTAGCCCTTGGGGAACTTTTTCTTATAGAGTTCTCCCATTTGGACTATGTAATGCACTAGCAACCTTTCAAAGAGAAATTATAGGAATCTTCTCTGATATGCTTAATGACTCTATGGAAATTTTTATGGATGATTTTACCCCTTATGGTGTTTCTTTTCAGGAAGCACTACAAAACCTTGAGAAAGTACTTAAATGATGTATACAAGCCCACCTCTCCTTAAGTACAGAAAAATGTCATATGATGATGAGTGAAGGGATAGTGCTTGGACATTTTATTTCATCTCAAGGAATCCAGGTGGATCCATCCAAGATACAAGTCATTAAAAATCTTCCTATTCCCAAAACCCAAACAGAGGTAAGAAGTTTTCTAGGACATGCTAGATACTATAGAAGATTTATCAAAAAAATTTCCAAAATGGCTTCTCCCCTATTTGTGTTACTGATGAAAAATGCTGAATTCAAATGGACTAATTCTTGCTAGGAAGCATTTAATACACTTAAACATCAGTTATATACATCTCCTATTCTTAGAGGACCTGATTGGATACTTCCCTTTCATATATCCTCTGATGCTTCAGATGCTGTAATAGGAGATGTCTTGGGACAAGAAGAAAATCATCTCCCTTATGCTATTTACTTCATTAGCAAGAATATGACTCCTGCTGAACTTAACTATACAGTTACCAAAAAGGAATTCTTAGCAGTTATCTATGCTATTAATAAATTTAGACATTACATCACTGGCTACTCTACTCTTATCCATACTGATCACTCAGCTATCAAATATCTAATGAACAAACCTATCACAAATGCTCAAGTCACCCGATGGTTACTATTATTGCAAGAATTTGATACTACAATTGTAGATAGACCAGGAAAATAAAATGTAGTTGTTGATTTCCTTTCTCGGTTAACACCTGGTGATAAAACCCCAGTAGATGATTCCTTTCCTGATGAATATCTATTTACAGTATCTTCTCACTCACCATGGTATGCAGACATCGCTAACTAATTGGTTGCAGGGAAGTTACCACCACACCTATCCCACCGGGAGAAAAGAAGATTCATTCAACAAAGTGCTCGGTATAGTTGGATAAGTGGGTGTCTTTTCCACATAGGACTTGATCAAGAAATATGAAGGTGAATTAGAGAAGATGAGGTTTATGATCTACTAAAAGCTTGTCATGATGGCCCTTGTGGAGGAATTTTGCTGATAAGAGAACAACACATAAAATTTATAGGATGGGGTATTATTGGCCCTCACTTTTTAAAGATGCAAAGAAATATGTCTGGGCCTATGATAGTTGTCAAAGAATGGGCCAACCTAATCATAGAGATGAAATGCCATTAAACCCACATATAGTAATTGAACCATTCAAAAGATGGGCCTTAGACTTTGTAGGACCCATTAACCCCCCATCCAATCAAAAAGTTTACATAGTGGTCTGCACGGATTATATGACCAAATGGGTGGAAGCTAAAGAACTCCATAGAGCGACTAAAGAAGAAGTTATAGATTTCCTATTTGAAGACATCTTCATCATATTTGGAGTGCCGAGAGAATTAGTTACAGATGGGGAACCTCCTTTCACTTCTCATGGTTTTAAAGCCACCCTTCAAAAATATCATATTCAGCATAGAATGACTACAGCATACCACCCCCAAGCCAATGGACAGGTGGAAAGCACAAATAAAGTAATAGAAGTCATTCTCACAAAAATAGTGAAGGAAAACAAAAAGGACTGGTCTCACAGGCTCCCTGAAGCATTATGGGCCTACAGAACTACCTGGAGAAATAATACAGGATTGTCTCCCTATGAATTACTTTATGGAAAAAGTGTCATCTTTCCTGTGGAATTTGAAATCAAAACCTTAAGGACTGCTTTAGCTATCAACCTTGATTTGACAGATGCACAGACAACCAGGTTGCAACAACTTAATGAATTGGATGAAAAAAGACTAGATGCCATTCATCAGACAACTATGATTCAACAACAAAGATCAAAATGGCATGACAAAACTATCAAGCATAAGAAATTTCAAAAAGGTAATTGGGCCTTACTGTATGATTCTCGTTTTAAAGAATTTCAAGGAAACTACATACAATATGGCTTGGACCTTATGAAGTGGACACTGTTTTCCCCAATGGAACAGTAAGGCTCCTCACAATTGATGACTCTAAAACACCATTACTTGTAAATGGTCATCATCTCCGTCTGTACCAGCACCCTATTTCTAAAGAAGATTTTAAGGCCACATGTGTGGCAGACTCTCATTACCTTTTTTTAGAGGGGGCTCCTACCCCTCATTGCAATTAATTCTTTTTAATTTA
>CBVK0101220187.1:0-10475 GCA_900067695.1 Picea abies | reverse complement strand
TATTTTTCTTAGTTTCTTTTAGTTTTTAATTTATCAAAAAACATTAGATTATATTTTTTTGCTAAATATTTAAAAATAGTATTATTTAACTACAATTATTTTCTATGTATTGAAGTAAAGCTAAAACATGTGTTAAAAATGATATTTTCCACTATATTTAAAAAGTATGGAACCATAAATTAGGAGACGAAAAATCTTAATTTCAAAAAAGTAAATGGTAAAAAAAAAAAATTAAGATTGAAAGAAGCATGGAAAAATGACTAAAAACATTGTTGAAGAAAAAAAGAGAAAAAATTGAAAATAGATGAAAAAACAAGCATTTAAAAAAATTATGTGGAAACATTATGGATCGGAAACTTTCAAATATAAAAAAACCACCTAAAAAGGGAGGGGGTGCTATCGGTAGCACCATTTTTAAAAATGGGGTAGAAATGTGACCTCTGAAAAAATGAGAACTCTGTAGAGTTCTCGTTAAGTTGGTAACTATGTTAGAATTGAAGAATGGCTTTGAGATTATAGATTTGGGACATATTCACTACTACTTGAGCATTGAAGTGACTCAAAAAGCAAAGTACATATTCATCTCCCAAAAGTACATTGGAGAATTGTTGAACAAGCGTGGCATTGCTGAGAGTAACCCTATATCTACTTTAATGGAATGGAATTTGAAGCTCACATCAAAAGAAGGGAATGAATTTGAGGATGCGGCCAAGTACAAACAACTTGTGGGAACGCTTATCTATCTACCGCCACCAAACTATATATTTCACTCGTTGCTAGGATTCTTTCCAAATTCATGCAAAAATCTAGTGAAGGACATTGGTCTACTCTAAAAAGAGTTCTAAATTATTTAAAGGGAACTCAAGACTTTGGATTCAAGTATTCTAAGGTGGATGACTTGAAATTGATTAGATATTTTGATTCGGACTTGGATGGGGATAAAGAAAATGGAGTGTCAAGTTCAGGCTATCTCATGAGTCTTGGATCAATAGTTGTCTCTTGGAGATCACAAATATCCAGTTTCAGTGGATTCCACAACTGAGGAAAAATATGTATTTGTTGCAAAAGCAACAAAGGAGATTGTGTGGCTTGAGAAAATACTTGAAGATTTGTGTGGGAAACAAGTGAATTCAACTCCTCTTCTAGTTGACAATACTTGTATAATCAAGTTGGACAAGAATTCAAAATTCCATGATCGAACCAATAACATCAACACAAAATACCATCTAATTCAATATCATGTAGAGGCCAAGACTGTCCATTTGAGACATTGTTCCTCAAATGATAAAGTTGTGGACATCTTCATCGAAGCGTTTGGAAGAGAAAAGTTTGAAAAGTTCAAAATGATGTTTGGATTCACAACCACCCTTTGGATTAAGAGGGGGAATGTTAGATACCTAATCCTTAGGGATTGAGGTACATTGTAAATATTTTTGTAAATATTAAATTTAAAAAAAATATGAAGAATCATAGGTGAATAGAAAGAGTCGTTCAAACCTCTTGGAAGTTGAAACCAAAAATCACTTCCTCATGTATATATGCATGATATGATTTAATGAATATCAATCATCCATTGAATTGCTTATTTCCTCTACCTATTCTTGACATGTCAAACATTAATACCCTAATACCATCACATTCAACTTTTATTCATATCCTTATGATTTGCAAAACATATTATACGATTAAATATTAAAAACATAGATAATAATACTATTAGTGCATCCTTTTCTAGTCCTCCTCTACTGTCAAAATGCTTTTCATTATTACTACAAGCCACTAACCAAAAAAAATTAAAGAGTTCATTCCTTCCACACTACTTACATAGAACAATGTGTCCTTAATTTCATATAAGCACACATGCACATCTATAGTAAACATATAACTTGATGAGGATGTTGTATGATATCGTCATATCATATGGTATTGAAGGCATCGATTGATCTTCAATTTTAAGCACACGTGCACATCTATAGTAAACATATAAGATGTTGTATGGTATCCTCATATCATATGGTATTTGAAGACATCGATTGATCTTCAATTTAATATATATGTTTAGGAAATATTTGATAACATAAGTAAGTGTTTGTTAATAAATAGCAAACACTAGATAAATTTAATAATATATGATGGAGATATTGTAATAATGATGTCATAAAATCATGTCTTTGATTTATAATACATTGATTAAGAATAAAAAATAACAATGGCATAAGAATCGATATATTTTTTTAATCATAAACTATGGAAAGAAATGAAAATGATTTTTCATTTGGATGTAAAATCACAAATTTGAATTTTTTTTCACTTTGTCCATACTCAATTTTGTTGTTTATTGTTTATTGTTCTATGTTCTATTGTAAATTCTTAAAAACCTCTAATTGGTATCAAAGTAGTAGATTATAGAGAATCAAGAGTTAGTAGACATTTCTCTAAGGAAGAGTCATCATTTCAATAGTTTGCAATGTATCAAAAGATCATTAAGAGGCATATTTGCAGTCCAAGAAGTTGGATGAGTTTTAAGAGGTGAAAGCTCGAATTTGAAGGAACCATGTCCACAAACAATGGTAACATCAACCTTTCTCATCATCAAATCCATTGAGTCAAGGGGGGATAACTATGCATTTTGGAGCATTAACATAAAGACTCTATTATGTACTCAATATTTATGCAATCTATTCAAAATTGGATACTCATTGTTCACTGACCACTCACAATACATGTACACAAGCTTAGGAATATTAGCTAACAAAGAACAAGAAAAAAGACTTGAAAACACTCTTCTACATTCAGCAATCCATGCACAAGTCAAAATTCCCAAGAATTGCAACAACAACCAAATTAAAGGAAGCATAAGATATCCTACAAAGTACAACAACAAAGGAAGGGGCAGTAGCAACTATGATGGAGGTAATTGGTATGTTGATAAATTTCATATTCAATGTTGTTATTGTAGAAAATATGGACACTATGACTCTCATGGTAGGAATAAAATATTTAAAATGAACAAGTAATGAGTTAATTGATTGTAGAAGAAAATGACGACTCTCATAATATTTGTACATCAACTTTACATACATACATACAAAATAATGGAAATTAAAACTAAATAGTGCATTTGAAAAATATTTCAGTGTTAACCACAAATAAAATATTTGAATGTTTAACTTAGGTAAAATATTTATATATCAATTTTCAATATAAAGCAATTGAAAGCAAAAAAATTATTATGCTCCAATAATTCCTTTGGTGATATATATATATATATAAAGAAGATGCCCAGATTCATCTTAAATCTATATCTATAATGCATAGAGAGGGATAATTCCCATGAGGGGAAAGCGTGTTTTAGATTGAAAAAAATTGAGGAAAGGTTGACACTTCTAGAGATTTGATCTTTCTCTATCCATGATAGATCCAAAGTTAAAATGGATTTACACTAGTGGTTAATACATTTCAATGGTGTGGTGCCTAGTATGGAGTTGACACATTGCGTGTGTGTATATCTATCATGAGCGCGGAGAAAGATAAGTAGTGAAAACTTTCTCTATCTTTCCTTTGTTATTTATGCAAGGAACAAATTACACATGTATATAAAACTAAATAAATGAAATTATAATGTTCTAGTTCTAACTTTATAGTTAAATACTTTGAACTATTTACACCATTGCTTGTTTGCAACATATCCAATTTAAACTCTGATTGAACCTACATTTATGTGTAATTAGAAAGTCATAAACCATAAAAAGAGTTGAAGTAGCTAATTTTACTTAGTGTGCTTTTACTCAAAATCTTTATGCCATTTTTACACAGAATCAACCAAAGTCACCTGACACGATGACATAGGACACACGGAGGGCACATAAATACACACTTGAAATTTTGACCCCGAAAACAGGACAGGTGTGTGTGTGTGTGTAATTTTTTTTTGAAAATTACACATACAAAAATGAAATTTAGACATAAAGATTCATATTTTGTTAGAAAATAGAAGATTAACATAAATCATGATTCATGATTCATTATACATTGTAACATCAATGATGATCAAATGACAAACACTGAACACACAAGAAATTAAAAGCATACTCTGCAGCATTCTCAATCTCAATAAGCCATCAAAATAAAAATGCACATAGACACCGAGTCAAAGTCATTGATATTATAGGTGGGAATACAGAATCTCATATATCATGAGTCGTGACTGTTAGTAGTCCTCCATGTCATGATCATCAATATTAGCATCACTACTAGTTTTCTCTCCTCCATCCTCCTCTTCCTCTTCTTTATCCAATGCAATATGTGCATCTGTTGGTGTGGAGGATGACCCCTTGTGAGGATCACCATCATCAAAAGTGACCAGATCTACCACCAGTTCATTAAGATCCAAGTTGACTAATGCCAATTCAACACTGTCGTCCAAACCCATATCATTAGGAAAAACATCCCACTTCTTTGTCTTTCCCGTCAACCATTCTTCTCTTTGCATGTAAATAAGATGGAGGTTAGTGTGCACATACACCACTAAGTCCCCTGACACGATGAAAAAGAGAAGATTTCAACTAAAGAGTTTATACTTGAGTGAAAAAGAGAAGATTTCAACTAAAGAGTTTATACTTGAGTGAAGGGTACATTTTTACCAGGGTCATGACAAAAGAGTTAAACAATCAATGCCAAAGCTTGGTGCTCTTGATTAAATGCCAATCCTGTCATTCTTGAAATAATGGGACCTAAAATTCTAGTTTCTCCATATGAATTCCAATGAGGTTGGAGCCACTATCAAACATCCTAAAAAAATTAATGGTAATGTTAAAAATTTAAGTAAAATGATGAAAGTGAAAGATAAAGTACCATTAATTACTAGGGTAGGTGAGATGGAGGAGGTAGGGAACTCTTTAAATAGCATTAGTAGGAAAAAAAAACCATCAGTTGCACACCAAAACACCTCACAACTCTAACTTGCATGAGAAAAGATGGGCCTGAGACCTTTCTTATGCATGACATGTGTCTTGAAATTGGGACACATGCAAGGCACTTGTATGAATGTGTCATGTTTCATAGGAATCAACATGTTACTAGAGTTTCATGTATATTAATTTTTTTACATTCAATTGATTATTGATCTATTATTCATTTATGTTTAGGTTTATTTGAATCAATTATAGTTATTTTATAAAAACTTTATAATTTTTTCAATATTAAAAGTAAATAACAATAATTTATAATAAAAAATTAAATTTGATATTTGAAAATGATGTTATTTAAACATTTGATCTGTTGAATTTTTCGTTGGAATTGGGGGAAATAGATCTTGGTAAAATCACCATTTTTTGTTATTAAAATTGCATTTTTGAATGCATAAAAGCACCCTAAAAAACTTTAGAGACACTCCAATTATAAAGACTCAATCACTTAAATTTGGAGTTGTAACAATTTCTGACCAAATTTCAAGCAAAATTGATAGAGTAAAAAGACAAAAAATGGAAAGTTACTACATGTTTGAAAAGACAAAAAGTAAATGACAATAATTTATAATAAAAAAATAAGTATATAAAAAATTAAATTTGATTACCTAAAATACAAAATATTAAAACACACACACACACAATTATACCATACCAATAAAAGGTCGAAACTAAGAGTGCAGACAATTGTAAAGGCATTTGGCAAATGTAATGATTTTGATATATTTATAAACTTCAAACTTGCACATTTATGAAAGATAAACGCATCTATACATTTAAGAAGCCTTTCAAATAAGATGTAAACATTTAAGAAGCTTCTCAAACAAGTGTTGGTAGTCCCTGCCATGCAAGAAAATTCAAAGCTATGCAAAATATGTGTAACATAAAGAGATTTTATCCCTTGTTCTTTAAGTTCATTGCAGGATAATATAAAGTTAAATGCTCCTCATTAAATGCACCTGCCATGCAAGCAAATTCGAAGCTATGCAAAATCTGTGTAACATAAAGAGATTTTATCCCTTGTTCTCTAAGTTCACTGCAGGATAATATAACGTTAAATGCTCCTCGTTGTAATGCATTGGGTAAGTGAATCTGCATTTTCACACATTTTGTTGATGGCATTATTCAATTCAAAGCCTAGAGTTGGATGAGCCAATAAGCATATGCCCAGGTAGAGGGTATACAATATACATAAGCACACCAACAAGCATTCACCATTCAGCTCCTTTCAGTGTTTTTTATTAGAAAGCTCCATTCACCACAATTATCTAATTATCTAAACATCACATAACAAACCGATAATGGTCTTATATTTGGACATCACAAATCCCTCGGTAATTGGAGACACGACAAATCCCTAAAATGTAAATGGAGTAAGACTGGAAGAACTTTTGTTCTATCAAATTCCATGCCTCCTTAATTAACACTGAAACTGGAAAAAGAGAAACTTGTTTGGTTACTGTTACTCGCTTGACTTCAAAATATTTTACATGAAGCCTTAATACCAGAGGAATATACATGGAAATTGTCCATTGCACAACTCTTTTTTCTACATGTGAAGACGATTCCTCTCCCTCTCCCTCTTGCATTGATTCTTCCGTAGAAATTGAATCTTCTTGACAGTTGCTCTCATTCTACGAATTCCAAGACTTGCTTCATTTGCATGTTTTTTCCACCAAAATTGCAGTTGTGTGTTGCCACAATGCAGTGCTTTAACGATTTTCAATGGCGTTATGATCTTCGGAAATTGGAAGATGCCTCACAGTGAATATCTTATGCTTCATAAATTGGAAGACGCCTCGTGTAACATGGATTTATTTCTTTGGTTGTGGGGAGAATGACCGAAATATTGCACATCTATAGCTTTGATATGGATTCGCTCAAGAGCTCCAGATGATCAAGTTTTTAGACTGTGGTTGTAAAACATATCACTGCCTTAAGGTCGGGTGTCTCATAAGTTTAAGGTGGGATACAAGGTCTAGTTGCATTTGCAGAAAGTGCACCTTAAATGACCCCATTGGAAGCATTGTCCACTTCGCTATGGACGTGTTCAATGTGGACCTCCTTCGGACATACTTTCCACTATTATTGGGCAGATCAGAGATATAAGAGAAATTGACACCAATAGAGCTCAATCCTTACTGGAAGGAGCAAGAAACCATTGATCAAATTGTGGACACTCAGGTTAAGGGAACTCGTCAACAGAGGATCCAACTTTATCAAGTTGTCAAAGTAGGGCAACCACTGCACCAAAGCAAGTGGCTCACCCAAGGCCAAATTCAGCAGAAGTTTCTCCATTTGATGGAGGCACTCAACGCAATGGAAAACATTTCTTCTTAAGGGGGGAGGACTGATCCATATGGCCACCCACCTATTCCACTGGCTCAAAGAACAGTTTTTCATTTTTCACATTTTTTTTTAAGTATTTCGAGTCTTCAACTTTCGGGGCTGTTTTGAGCCTCTAAACGATGTTTTTTTTTTACTTTTTGGGGGCTAGGAAAGAATGGTAGCTTCTTGCTTGGGCCCGGTTGGAATGTGTTCTTCTCAGTTAGACCTTTCTGACAATGTATCGAACACCCCAAATTGAGATCATATGCAAAAATTACGCTCAGTTGTGACATCTCTTCTCAGAGATAAACTTCATTTGAGCAAATTTGTGTCATACTATATTTTTACAGTTTCAACATGTTCTCTTTATTAATAGAAGTCAATTTTCATTGTATCTCTATATATTTCTTTGATATATATGTATATACTTTTGATATTCCGGATTATCCAGCTGATCTTCCTTATGTTCCTTATGTTCCAGTCGATGGTCTGGTTGATTGCCCCTACGCTCACCCAACAAGCTATTGACTACACCTTAATATCTGGTCCACGAGCTATTGGTTCAACGGGTGCTTACACTCGATCTTGATCAAATGGATTTTGATCTGCTACTACGGGTGCTGGTCCCGGGTAAAATACTTAGTAAACTATGGCTTTCGATCTCAATCTGATGAGTCTCCAACTAGCACCGCATATATATAATCTGGTTCCATTTATAAATCATGAAGCATTAATATAAAGACTTTATTATATACTCAAAATTTATGCAATCTAGATTTGAAAATACGCATCTACAACCATGCACGAGTCAAACTTCCCAATAATTACAACAACCAAATTAAAGGAAGCCTGAGATATCCTACGAAGTAGGACAACACAAGAAGGAGCAATAGCAACTATGATGGAGGTAATTGGTATGTTGATAAATGGCATATTCAGTGTCATTATTGTAGAAAATATGGACATTATGAATATCATTATTTGGACAGTTCTAAAGGCATTTGGCAGATGATTATGAAAATATGGACAGTTCTAAAGGCATTTGGCAGATGTAATGAGTTTGATATTCAAACTTTGCACATTTATTAATAATAAAAACATTTATATATTTAAGGGCATCTGGTGGATGCGATGATTTTGATAAATTTATAAAGCAAATTCATGAAAAATAGTATTTGGTTCTCCCTTTTCCAACAAAGTAATCAAAGTTGGCCAAAATAATCCTGGTTGTAAATCGTTTCAAAGATAGTATTCAACCCCAACACTATAAAATTACCCAAAAGTCGTAGATTTCCACAGTTCTACAAACCTGAGTTTGTAGGGAGATTTACTGTTGTGAGCATGGTGCATTTGCATGATTCTTCCTAAATTTCATGTGCATGGGAGAGGTTTCCTTCTGCGTCCACAACCACTTGACCTCGGCTTTGAAAGTAGAGCTGCCAGCGAAAAGATGATCCACGCACAAACCATTGGAATCTGTTCTGATCATGGACCAGAAATTTTATCATACTTCCAACAATCCCAGACAGCAGTACTCACTCAGGGCAGCAGCTATTGGGGTTATGCAGCAGAAATTTTTTAGTACTTTCCTCAATACAAGAATCTGAAAGCGAATGACGGCCTTCTTCGATGGATTCCAATGGTTTGTGCATGGAAGATCTTTTCTCTTGCACCTTCATTCCCCAATTTCTTCACTTCTCGCTTGCTATCTCAGAACTATTCCTGTTCAAATAACCGCAAAGCAGTGAACATTAAACCCGGTTAACTATTTAATTAGTTTCCAATTTAATTAGCCACATAAATAAATTACTGCCCCGGCTACAGTTTAACACAAATACATCGATGTCATCTATATAAAAATACTGAAAATGAAAAAATAAAAAATGCATTGGATAAACTGAACCAGCAATAGATTAAAATGAGAGAAAATGTTTAGTAAGCAAGAAAAAACACGTTAAAAGGACATCCTCTCCAAACTCCGTCTGACCTTTTGTTTGAATGGAATCTGATCTACCCTATTCCTGTACATCATGGGCTAAACAACATATAAAACACAGCAGTTTCCTGTTATGATATTAAACAAGAAAAAACACTTTAAAATGACATCCTCCGCAACTCCGTCTTTCCTTTTGTTGAAATGGAATCTGATCGACCCTATACCTGTAGATCATGGGCGAAACAGTGACAAAGTTCAGAGAGCAGAGAGCAGAAATGAATTGCAGGATAAAACACTCTAGGGTTTCAATACCCATGTAGTTATTAAATAGGTTACAGAGATATAATGTGGATCTCAAGATAACTAATGCTGATCTCAAGATAACTATTAGCTAAAACTCATCTCACAACTGCTGTTAGCTAAAACTTATCTCAAGATAACTAATACTATCTGTAGTCTAACTGGTTGAGCTGGTAGACAGCTTGACAGGTGGGTGCACAGCTAGAGATTATCTCTAAGAAACAGCAGATAAAACGCAACAGTTTCAAGTTATGATTTCTTTTGAAATCAGGGATAAATCATGGTTCCAACCAAAAACTATGAACACCATGAACCAGTGGTTTTGAGCTCTGACCGAGGAAACTTGGAAACCCACCATATTAATCGAAATCATGAAAATCTATTTCGACCCTTAACCCTGAAACCCACCGGATGATCGGAGGTCCATGAATCAATCCGTGATCTCAGGAATCTGCAAAACCCACCAAATGAATCGAGACACGAAACCATGAAAACATTTTCGACTAGTGAACTCACAAAATCTTGACACTCACCTGATGATTGGGACCATGAGGATTTATTTACCCGCTTTTCTTCGAGGGCTGGCCGAGAAAGTGCATTTGATCTGCTGGATAGACCACGCCTACTCCTCGCACCTGAACCTGCAACGATTTCATAAGTCATCCATGCATTCTTTCAAAGGAAGCAAACGCGCATGGATCTGTATCAAATTACGCGAAGCTCTTCGACGTTAGAAGAGCACAGCAGATTAAGTAGATTCAACCAGCAAACACAGGACCCTCTTAATCAAAAAGGCTGGCTGGCTGGAATTATTTAGGGATGCTGGCTGGTGCACGTGAATTCTTCGTAGCTCTGTTAAATCTGCGATGATGGGTCACGCAAGGTACCGACCATTAAGGTAAAATAATAAAAGCTCCATTTTGGCGTCCAAAATCTCCATTCAC
>CBVK0101220181.1:0-11293 GCA_900067695.1 Picea abies | reverse complement strand
TGGGGTTTTTGACATATCAAGGGTTCATATTGTCTCTTTTATGGGTGCCTTTATGGAGGGTGAGCTACATCCTTGAGTTCCCCTTCATTTTCAATGCAACCTTTTTCCAAACCCTTTATTTTCCTTTTTCCATGCAATTCCAAGTTCAAGTCGGTATGGTGTGAACATCAAATAAAATACACCACACTCTCTACCTTGGAAAACATTTGTTTATTAAGTCTGAACATCAAGTGTTATGTGCAATGGAAATAAAAGAGCACCACAATGCCACTTGAAGTTAGAGTGCTATGTGCAATGGAAATAAAAGAGCACCGCAATGCATCCACTTGAAGTTAGAACACATTGGATGCTATATGTAGTGGAAACAAAAGAACATTGCAACACACTTCCCCTTCAAGCATGTTGGCATTTTATTCCATACTTGCGCGTGTCCTTCCTACACTAGAGAGTTTAGACCCAAGGTTCATCGCAAGTTAACCAACAAAAACCCCAGAACATCAACATATCAATCCTCAACCAAGGTCAAGGAAGGTCTCACTCGATATGTAGAGATGATCATAGAGACCATAAGGTATTGTGATAGGGATGAAGGATAAACATACAAATATCCATCGAAGCTAGCACTCATGTGATTCATATCTGACACATTATTAGGAATAAGAAGTAAACAATACACACACATATCCAAACAGTACATGGTAGACACATAATAGATTAGAATTGTCGCATCTTTATTACCAAGGTAATTCCATTACATAGAGGCATACATTAAGTAGACGATATATGATAGCCATAGAACTTCATATCTTCATTTATATAACTTCTTAGAAATACAACACATTGTGCAATGCACATTCTCTCAAGACTTCAGACATATTACACACACAAAAATATATTTGAAAGAACTACAGTATTTCAATAGGCTAAGAGCAAGCTTGCCAATAAGGACTCAATGAATATCTTCTAAAACATCTAGCTAGCCCCATTTATGATATCATTGCTTCCTTTTATAGCTTTCTCTACTCGATCTATCTGTCTCTTTCTGCTCTGCTCCACTCACTCGACTGACAAAATTCCCTCACATGCTTCTGGAACCTTCTTCCAATCCACATAGCCTTTAGGAATTGGGGCAATCTTAATTTCCCTTCCAGCTCATCTTTTGTCAGCTCGACGATCTCTTGTGCTACTGGAAGTAATCATTCAAGAGGATTTCTTGATGATTCTTTTCTTAATTACAGTGTGTGTCTTCTTGATTTCTGATGCACATCAAAACTAAGACCGACGCGCATTCAAAAATCTTTTAGGAATGTTTTTCACTATCAAAACTCGATCTAGCACACACTCTTTTTCATTCCTCATGCATTACCTTAGGTGCACACAAAACTTCAGATTGAGCACACACAACTTTGTTTGTGTGTGCATATGGAATAAACCCAAAACTTTGGGTGCAAACATGCCCCCAACACTATTACTTGGCTCGTCCTCAAGCCAACTCCTGCATGTTATCAATGCAGATAGTTTGAGTAAGTGAAAGTCATCATTCTTCAAAACAAGTTGTGATTGTGGCCAAGCTTGAGTAAGAGAAAATTGTTTATGCAAGTTTTAGTTGCAACCCGACCCAGTCCTAGAATGAATTAAGCAGGCCACATGGTGAAAGATGGAGTTGGAGTTCATGTGATCAGATGCTCAACCCAAAACCTTCACCGATGTCTGTGGAGATGAGTAAGGGATCTGATTTAATCACACCATCAAACACTGACCACTGAAGAGAAGTTAGGCTCCATCAAGAGAGAGTATCATTCTTTGCTTGTCTTTTTGTTCTGGGAGGACCAAACTGAGCTAGTAGCCTCAACCTTTCTATTGTTGGAGGGTTGAGGATCCATGGTGAGATGTGAGAGTAGGGCCAGTAGAAATGAGAGTTGATATACATGTTTTCCTCAGGCTCGTTGTTGTTGGAGGGGGATCAATGAAAATGGATGAGATCAAGAATCCTGGTGAGCCATTGAGTAGGGTCCCTTCCTATCAACAAAGGGGATGATGCATGGAGTTTGTTCAATCATCTTTGGTCTGAGAGAGTTGGTTGATGTATTCCTCCCTACAGCCTATGATCTTATAGATATTTTCAATGATTGAGCTTTGCGCATCCTCATCCACTAGTTCATTATACATGTCACCTTCGTATAGATCTAGTGGTGTGAGCACACACAGAGTGTCTATTTCAAATGAAATATTCCTCTTCTTCAAGTTCAAAACTGCATTATTATCAAATGCCTAATAAATTCCCAGTAATGCAGGATATGGATCATATTCCTCCATAATATCTATGACCTGAAATCCATTATTTGTTTTCACTCCTTCTATGTTCACTTCCACCTGCTCCAATCAATCGATTGGATAGATTTTGTATTGATTGTCCAATCGTAGTTGGATGGGTGACTAGACCAGTTACTTCGGTTTACCCCTCACCTCCCAATATTTCTTCGAAAAAATATGCACGTTGGAAACCATATCCAACATGAATCCATCGATGTCATAATCACCAAGTTCTTTTGTCATCTTAAATTCTTAGCCAATGTGATTTTTCTTGCTAACCTAACATACATTTCTTCCTGGAAACAAAGTTGATATGGTTGCCTCTACTCTTTGTTCCTACATTCAAGTAGCTAACATCTTAGTCAACTTACTTGTAGCTTTTGGATCATTCAAAATTTGCAAACAACTGTACAAGAAAGTACTTACTTGGTCTTTAGATTCTTCCTTGTGACCCAAGTCATGTAAGACTTATGCATGTGATGTACGTTGCAATTCCTCATGGAATTGTTCTTCATGTTCTTTCTTCTCAGTGCGTCATAGCTTAGTCTGTCTAAAAGATTCTTCTATTGACATTTGCATCGCGTGCTTTATTTTTTCGTGCACACAAGCATCCTCCAACTATCTTTGCGTCATGTGTTGCAATTACTCACGGGTGCAAGCTTCTTCCAGTGACCTCTACATCGTGTATTGCACCTGTTCACATATTCGAGATTCTTCCAACAACCTTTGTGTCACCCTCTCCACTTCTTCCTGGATCTGAGCCTCCTCAAGTGACCTCTGAGTCCTACATTACAACTTTGCACGCGCTCTTTTTTTCTTCCAATGCTCTCTACGCATTGCGCATGAACTATTTATGTTGGGAAACATCAAACCTTAGAGGGGGCTAAGGTGTCTTCCTTGTATTTATGTGCAAATTTTGACTTGATCCTTCACTATGCTCAAAGTATGCTCCTATCTTTGCTTCTCCTCAGGTTACTACTTGGACATCAACCTCCTCATTCTTCTTCTTATTCTTGTGCATCTTCGCATGCACCATGTTGCAATTGGTATTTTTGTCTTCCCATTGTTTCAACAAGTCAGGACAGACTTCGGTGACATGCTTAGGACTATAGAAGTATGCATAAAACACACATGGTTTGGTAAAAAACCTTGATACATGACCAAGATATATGTAATTAAAATAAGTGGGAGGTCTACCTCCTCCTCCTTCATATCCTCGATCATGACTGCACCCATATCCAACTTGGGGACCTCCTTGGTATCCGTCTCTTTCTACATCATCACGCTCACTATCCTTCTTCTCTTCTTGTACCTGGAATGAATTGCAAGTATTATCTTACATCAACTGGAGTGAGTGACAAATATTGACATCATGTCTGATGGATTTATAGGACTCCCGGAATGGAGTATGAGTCGACGTTTGGTATTTCTACAAATCTGGGTAGCAGGATGCACATGGCCCCACTGTCTACATATCTCACACCATTCCATCTACCCAGATGGAAATGGAATGGGTGTGCCCATTTCCATATAATTTGGTAGGACACTTCATTCATCTCTCTAATGCCCTTCTGAGCAATAGGTGGTACACCATACGTGCTCACGCACGACCTTTGTCTTAGGAATATATTTGAACTGCATCATCAAATTGGGTAGTTGCAACTGCACCTATGCCAAACCTACCAACATATCTGGCACTCCTAGTGTGGCTTCTAGGCACATTGCAATTTCGACCACCTTCGCTTGAGTCGTCAGCTTTTTCTAGGTGATAAGAACTCGGATATGGAGAATTAACCCTATAATAAACCATTCCCTGTGTTTCACATCCTGGATTTGGAACACCATCCTATCCAATAAAATTTTAAACCATTGATCATAATCCCATATGGTCTCGTATTCCTTGTATTTGATCTCTTTTATCTCTATAATAGATTGGGATTCTAACTTAGTTTTTTGGAACTCCCTAAGCAAATCCTTCTTACTCTCGTCCAGGGACCTCGTCTATCCCACTGGTGTAGTAGCCTTATACTTCATATACCACATCAAGACTTTTTCTGTGAACTTGGTATCCAACTGCAAGATTTTGGCCTCTTCATCTATGATTCTCTTCACATACCATATTCCTTCACATGTAAACCAATGTTGCTCTGCATCAACCTTACCCATTTTGTGGAACACGGGTAATCTCAGGGTACTATCCTAATTTTTCATCCTCAAACTCGAGCTAGTTCCTCCTCTCTAAATGCTATGGGTCTGATTTCTCAACACCAATGCTTCTCGCGGTAAAGTAGTGTTGACTTCACCTTCTTATTCACTCGTCTCTTTGATTCTATCTTCTTCTCTCTCTTCTACTCCAATTTCTTTGTTATCTATTGTTCTTTCTTCTTGATTAAAAATGTGCAAAGGGAGTGGTACAAAGGGGGGTAAGTCCATCTTCTTTTGAAATTTTTCGTCAGGTGACCTAGAGAGTTTCCTACTTACAACCGCACAAGACCATCTACTATTGCCAATTCTTCTCCCCCGCCACTAGGGGAGCCTCCATTTTCCTCTTCTTTTAGTGCACCAACACTCTATGCTCTACCTCCATGTCTTATCCATGCACCAAACATATGAGCTCTATGTTATGGTCCTATCGGCACACTACCACTTTGTGCACTATCTTCCTCTCTTAATAGTGCACTATTGCTCTACGCTTCATCTTCCTCTAAGGTTGAGACACTCTACAACAACCAAGGGGTGCAGACTTCATCACCTAGTCCCTTACTAGTATCATTATCGGTATCCCTACTGAACATCATATCCTCTATGACACACCTCTTTGTGGGCCCATCCTCATCTATGATCCACTCTGGCACAACATACTCTTTTGCACTACCACCTGGTGTGATTTATTTTATCTTCATCTTGGGCCCAACCCCTCGTCGTGTGTCCATGGATAACTCTTTTCCACCTCTCTATTCCACTTTTCTTCTTATGTCAACTCTTCTTGCGTACATATTGACTCTTTTTCTCCTCTTCTCCTCTGGGTCCATTCCATTCCTCACTTCATCTCATCAATTTTTGGATCCTCCTCAACGAATCCATTTTCTCTCTGATTTTACCCCTTCTTTGGACCCCCCCCACGCACTAGGGTAGTTTACTCATCCATTCGATCAAGCTCCATGCGCATAAACCCTTTCTCCATGAACAACATTTTTATCCAAAGTGGAATTTCTTCCAACATTTTCTTTATAGAACCTTCCACAAACTTTCTTTCATCCTTGCTGAAAGAATCAATGTATTCCACAGTGAATTCAACAATGTAGCCTTCTTTTACTCGAGAAAACCAAAATTCAATAACCTGAGTCCACTTACTATCCAACACTTTCAATATTTCAAGCTTGGATTGATCCCAAACCACTGGTTCCAATGGCCACTCCATAGAATTTGTAGCAGTTTTCCTTTTTATCCATTCAAAAAATAAACAAGGAAATTCAACAAAGAAAAAATCATGCATATTCATGTAAAGATAGTAATATTTTCATTTCTTCACATTCACTTTCATCCCCTAAGTTTCTCGTAGAGAAAACTCATGCTCTTTTGCAGTCAACCAGTATTGAATTTCCTCCTGAGATGGATGCCACCTCATCTCTTGCATTCATCATTCCCGACAATAGTTTTAATTCCTGACAATGGAACCATTTGTTGGCATGTTATTCCACACTTGCGCGTATCCTTATTGATGTTGGAGATTTTAGACCCAAGGTTCATCCAAATTTGACCAACAAAAACCCCGGAGCATTGACATATCAATCCTTGGCCAAGGCCAAGGAAGGTCTCACTCAAGATGCAGAGAGGATCACATATACCATAAGGTCTTGTGACAAGGATGAAGGCTAAACATACAAAGATCCATCGGGGTTGGCATTCATGCGATTCATTATGACACATGATTAGGACTAATAAGTAAAACAATACACACACATATCCAAATAGTACATGGTAGACACATAATATATCATAACTGTCGCATCTTATTACCAAGGTCATTCCATTACATAGAGGCATACATTAAGTAGATAATATATGACATCCATAGAACTTCATATCTTCATTTATATAACTCCTCATAAATACAACACATTGCGCAATGTGCACTCTCTCAAGACTTTAGACATATGATAGATGAAAAAAGATATTCAAAAGCACTAGAATATTACAACAAACTCAGAGTGAGATTGAATCTAAGGACTCAATGAATATATTCTAAAAAATTTAGTTAGCCCCATTTCTGATATTGCTGCTTCCTTTTATATATTTCTCTGCTTGGGAGTTATGTCGCTTTTTGCTCTACTCCACTTCCTCGACTGACAAAATTGTCTCGTACATTTCTAGAACCTGCGTGCAGTCCACGTAGCCTTTAGGAATCTAGGAAATCTTAACTTCCCTACTAGCTCATCTTTTTTCAGCTCCACAATCCCTTGTGTTTCTAAAAATAATCATTCGATAGGATTTATCGATAATTATTTTCTTGATTCGAGCGTTCATCTTCTTGATTTCCGGTGCACTTCAAAATTGGGATTGGTGCGCATTCAATAATATTTTAGGCCTGTTGCACGCTATCAAAACTCAGCCCATCATGCACTCTTTTTCATTCTTCACGCATTGCCTTAGGCATGTGAAAAACTTCATAATGAGTGTGCACAACTTCATGTGTGTGCATGCACAAAATGAACCCAAAACTTTGAGTGCCAAAAAAGTGAAATGTTTGTTTTATTTATTTTCACTTAAAAGTCCTTTATTTTTTGAGAGAATCATTTCATGTCTCTTAGGACTTTAGGGTGATAATTTATGTGTGATGTTAGCTACAACACCTCTGAGCCTTTAACCCCTTCTTCCCATGAAATCAGGTATAAACCCCTCTTGGGGTCAATGAACTCGAATACCAAAAAGATGAGGAAATGGGGGGGGGTGGGGGGTGGAAGAAGTGTGGATAATTGTAAGTATGAGTGGGAATGGTGCGGTGACCCTTCAAGGAAACCCCCCAATAGAAACCCTTTTCCAAAATGTGACAAACTTACTAGGATACCATGACGACCACCAAGGTGAAATTAGGAAAAAGATATAATTTCCAAGAAAATGTTCCATAATCAAGAAATGACTCTTTGCAACATGCTCAAATGCATCAAATGTTAAGTCAATTTGACTCTCAACACTCCATGTTTGCTACCTACGATCCTCGAGACATCATCTTCTTAATTATCCCTAGGTATGGGGGTAAACATGTCAATGCAGAGTTAAATGTGGCATGGTATGGGTAATGCTTGACGAACTACCTACTCAAATTTCCATCCGTGGGAGGAATTCTTGAGATTGTACACCCAATTTTTAAACATCATGTCAGCTAGGAAGGAGTTTGACGATCCTGTTGCGCTTGGCACAAATACTTGATAATTTTTCATTGTTAACATTATTTTACTTGATAAGGAAGCCTCATATATCGACCTTATTTGGCTCATGGCAAGCCATATCAGAAGAGAGGAGAATCTAATTGCTTTCCCTTGTTCTAGTCATTCCTTACAATTGCTCTTAATTATGGTTGTGGTGCTCTAACTAGTTGAACATAGCACCACTTTCTTGAACGCACTCTATAGCCTCCAAGAATGTTAGTTTGACATAGGATTCTCGACCCATGGTGGTAAAACAAAGTAAAATAATGATGCAAACCCATTTAGAACATTGTTCTTTAACTTGATTGATGAGAAATCCCTTTGATTTTCTTGCTTTCGTCAACCCTTTAAGTTGTTCTATCCAATAAGATGGGTCGAGTGTCTGAGGCACTCAATCTCCTCCATGAATCAAGTTAGTAATTATGTGGATCAATCCGCCTATGATTCCAAGTGGGTATTACAACCATAAATGGCCTCCATGGTACCTAATTATGATAAAATTGGTCGCCTCTTCTTTCCAACCCCCAAGGTTTGTGATCCGGGGCTCCCAAGTAGTGTTGAATCTAAGCATGGTCGAAAATTTTAGTTTCTTCTTTCCATATGTTGGCATCCATGCCCTAGACTATGAAATTTTTCCCAGTATTTTTCCCACAAAATTTCATCCATTCTTGCTTTCCTGATGTTGTGCATCCTTACTTCGAGTTTAGTTGTAGTTTCCATGTCAAACATTTGTTTGGTGTGAGGCTCTACCAAGGTTTCTTGAATTTGCCCCCTCATTCTCGATATGCTTTCAGGATTTTATTGGTCGAATATGTCCACTGGATTCAGAAGTGCAATAGTTAGGCGATCGATTTCGATGGTTTGATTTTGGTCGCTCAATCATTTGGGAGTTAAAAGCAAAGTAAAAAAATCATATGCATCATTGATATTTATAGGAGAGATTATTTGGGGTGTATTAAATTTGATTGTGGGAAATGGTTATTGGAGCGCTTCATTATTTATGGTGGGGATACATGCTTATTCATTTGAATGGACTATTGTTCAGATAGGTAGTTGAGGGTCGACAGAGTCTTAGTGATTTTGGTTGAGTCAAAATATTCGCATTAGTCAACGCTACCGACTGAATTGGTTTTTTCCTTTCCATGGAGTTTTTCGACTTGGTCAACCCATGCATTTTGGTTGATACTCATTGATTCTAGTCGAGTTGGTCCTTTCAGTCGGGTCGATTGATCATGTTGGGTTCTCTATTATTGTTGACTTTGTCCATACTTCTTTTTCCATTGTCGATTGTTCTATGTTGGTTGGTTTTTCTTTATTTGTTGGTTTTGTACTCAAGCTTGCTTGATTTATAGGGGTCATGTTCACTTGATCTATAAGTTTTACGCTCACATGATTCTCTTTCCCTTTTGTTCAAAAATTTTCGGAGGTCCTGCTTCAGTGTAGTGAACTCTGCCAACTTCTTCTTATCAAACTGATCTGGTTGATATGCTTTCCATGAGCTATGATATTTTTTCATTCTTTCCTTTGATGAATTGGTTGAGAGACAATGCTTATTGTTGATCCATGGATGACACTAATTTGATAATTATTTCTTTTTCCTTTAACAGTTCCATACCAAACTCTTCCTAACCAACTATTTTATTTGAAGACTTTTATTTTATTTTATTTTATTTTATTGTATTTTGATTTTTGTTTTGTTTTCTTTCTTTTCTTTCTCCTTTATTTTTATTTTTTTTTCAATAATTTTTTATTCATGGACTTAGGCCACCATAAGTGCTTTTTGACCTAGTTGATGCCTATTGGCACCTCCGAAAAGGCTTTCACCAACATGCATCATGGTTGTTAATTAGTATACTTTCTTAGTCGGGCCCCATTGACCACTTTTTGAAACAGGTGCCCTTGTAGTGTTCTTAGTTGGACTGCATTGTTTGATTGAATGTCTTCAATGATGTATGGCCCAAAATAGGAAGTTTCGAGATTTCATTCTTTTCCTTTGACACGATTGTCATACATTAATACCAAATTGGTTCTTTTAATGTCTTTTCTTTTCAGATGTCGGTCATGCCATGGTTTTTGTTGTCATTTTTAAACTTCTAGGTGGTGAAGAGAAATAATTATTTCTTCTTCCAATTGGTGTAATTGATAGAGGCATTAATTTTCAACTCTGTCTAAATCATATATGAGCACAGATGCTACCCTAGCTGAATTGGTCCATAAATGTAGTGGAACTACAACTTCTTGGCCATATACTAGCTTAAAGGGAATGTGGTTGGTCAATCTTTTATATGCGGTCATGTAAGCCCAAAGTATTGTCGATACTTTATCATCCCATCCATCTTTGTTGATTGCACAAAGTTTTGATATTCCTTCATGAAGGTTCTTATTTAAGGATTCGACTGTACCATTAGTTTGGGGATAACAAGTCGACGTCTTCCTATGATCAATCACGAATTTCTTCAACAATAGTTTGATTTTCCCTTTAAAAAAATGGGTTCCTTGGTCGCTAATAATGGTTAAGAGGCATCCAAATCTTGTCACTATGTTTTCATATATAAATTTAGCCGCAATTTCCTTCATACAAGACTTGACTAGTTTTGTCTCAGCCCATTTTGTTAAGTACTCAACTGTGGTGATGATGTATTTTACTCTTATCCTTTTACCTCTTTTAGGGAATGGGCCAACATCGATTACCCAAATTTCAAATGGTAAAATAAGGTTTACTAAGTGTAAATGTATCTCATTTTTCCACTGGGGTCAACCCATCTATTGACAAATGTCTATTGTTTGACCTTCGAACGACAATCCTTATGTAAAATCGGCCACCAAAGGCCTTCCTGAAGAATATTCCACTCTGTCATGTCGACTTGATAGTGGCATCCGATGGGGCTAGTGTGAGCTTCGTCCTTTATTCCTTCTCTTTCATGTTCCAATTCGTATCTTCTTAATATATCATCAAGTCCAAGTTTATATAAGTATCCATTCATGAGATTGAATGGGTCTACATTTAATGCTAGAACCTTCTTTTTATTTTCAGGAATATCCTGAGGAGCCTTCCTCTCCTCCAAAAATTGAACCATGTATTATAAATCTTTAGGGGTGGCCTTGACTCGGAATATGTTAGCATTGGGTAGGTCATCGTCTATCCCTGTCGATTCTTCTCCTATTTTTAGTTGGGATAGGTGGTCTAAGCCAACATTATTTATACTTAGTCAGACATCTATGTCGAAGTTGAATTCTTGAAACAATAGTAGCCATCAACATATTCTTCCATGATGTACCATTTTGTTCACCAAATACTTTAAGGCTCGATGATAGCTAAACCTTATCTTTTTTTCATCAAGTAGTTGTTCTCTGCTTTATTAGGTTTTCAATTGGCATACGCATTTGGATGGTAGAGCATATCAGCATATGGTTGTGCTAATATTGATCTGACAATGACGTTGGATGCATTAATGTGTACATGAAATTTCCTTGACCAATTGGGGAGTCGTAGTATTTGTGCCTCTTGTTGAAATATTGTAACTGCAAAGAGTATTCTATTTATTATTGAG
>CBVK0101220173.1:0-10472 GCA_900067695.1 Picea abies | reverse complement strand
AGTGGTTGGAGGACCTAATCTCAGCATGGGACTTAATGGACATCAAACCAACTAGGGGTCGCTTTACTTGGGCCAACAAAAGAGTAAGTCCGGGGCACATTGCTGCCTGTTTGGATAGATTCCTTGTACAGAGCTCATTCCTAACTCTAGGGCTCGCAGCCACCTCAGAAATTCTGCCTCATAGCACCTCTGACCACAAGCCTATCAACCTAGAGATTAGGAAAGAACAAGGCCAGGGGCCCATCACATTAAGATTTAACCCTGCTTGGATACAAGACGAAGATTTTCTGCGCAAAGTCTCCAAGGTATGGACTAGCAAAGTTAACGGCTCAGCGTTTTATGTTTGGGAAGAAAAATTGCGAAGGATTAAGGCCGAGCTAAAAGGATGGGAAAAAAAACAAGCTGACCCAATCAACCTACGACTAGAAGTGCAGAGACACTTAGAAAGTCATCAACTCGCTCTGGAAAATAAGGAGATCACATAGCAGGACCTATTCAAGGAGGAGCAACTTCAAAGGCAATGGCATAAAACTTGCAGAGAATAAGAAAGCTACTGGAGGTAGAAGTCTCGAAGTCTTTGGATGAAGGAAGGAGACAAAAACACGAGTTATTTCCATAAGCAAGCAGAAGCAAGGAAACAATTCAAGACTGTGACAGAAATTCAAGTCCAAAACACTACAATCTCAGAGCCGGGGGGCATTAGACAGGCAACCTTTGAGACTTTCAAAACACTCTACATAGAACTGGAAAGGGCAAGCATCGATCCCCAATTGTACCCTTTATCAGGAGTTCCAAAGCTAATAAAGGATGACATCAATCTCAAGCTTCTAGAGGAAGTCTCACAGCAAGAAATAAAAGAGGCGGTGGACCAAATGCACCCGGACAAAGCCCTCGGACCGGATGGATTTATAGCCAAATTCTTCCAGCAATGCTGGGAAATAATCAAATTGGACTTAACCAAAATGATAAGTAAATCACAAGCGAGCAACAAGCTGGGAGGAAGCACAAATTTAGCCTTCCTGGCACTCATTCCAAAAGAGAAAGGAGCGATCAACTTCAACCGATTCAGGCCGATCTCCCTCTGCAACACAAGCTATAAAATTCTTACTAAGGTAATTGCAAACAGATTGAGAAATGTTCTCCCTCTCATAGTGCCAAAGAACCAAGGAGGATTCATCAAAGGCAGGCAAATAGTAGACAATATAGTCCTGGTGCAAGAAGCTCTTCACTCAAGTCTTCGCAGGAAGGATAAAGGTATGATCATTAAACTGGACATTACAAATGCTTTTGACAAAGTTAACCACAATTTCCTTTTTAAGGTAATGAAGAAGTTCGGATTTGACGAATCCTTTGTGAACTGGATAAGAGCCTGCATAGGATCGCCATGGATAGCCCCCATGGTAAATGGAAGAGTGACAAACTTCTTCAAAGCGACCAGGGGATTAAGATAGGGCTTCCCTATGTCTCCCTTTCTCTATGCAATTCAAGCCTTAGTCCTTAGATACCAATTGGAAAACGCCAGAACTCGCAGCAACCTCCAAGGCCTAAAAATAACCCAAGGCGTGAAGGAAATCAACCACGTGCAATTTGCGGATGATACCTTGCTGCTAGGAGGGGAAAGTCGGTTAGTAGAAAAAAGATTCAAAGAGGAGCTGGACACTTATGCTGCAGTGTCAGGCAGCAAGATAAATCAGACAAAAAGTAAAATTTACGGTTGGAATATAACACCCAATGAGATGCTGGAAATTTCCAGAATTTTGGGGATGGAAGGGCATACTAAATGGGAGACCTTCACCTACTTGGGTATCCCTATCTCCAAGATGACTCCAAGGACCTCCAACTGGAATCACTTACTGGATAAGCTAAAGAAGAGAATTACCTCATGGGGGGAGAATTGGCTAAGTCTAGCAGGGGGGATAGTTCTAATCAAATTCGTCCTGGCAAGCGTACCCATTTAACAAAATTCTTTGGTACTGGATCCAAGCACCACAATTAAACAAATGGAAGCAATGCAAAGAAGTTTTATGTGGGAAGGGGGGAAGCAAACCGGTAGGAGACTTCATCTCATAAATTGGGATAAAATCTCAAAACCCCTCTTGGAAGGAGGACTTAACCTCAAAAACACTAAAGTGTAGAATCTGGCCCTAGGGGAAAAATTGCTATGGTACATAGTCAGTGGTGACACAACATGGAGCAAGGAAGCCTTGTGGAAGAAATATTTCAGAGGTACAAGGAAAAGGTGCATTGAAAATCCTTGTAGAGAGACCAAGGGATCCCCAATATACAATCTTTGCAAAAAGGCCATCGACCATTTCACCCCTCATCTGACCTGGGTGCCGGGAAATGGGAAAAAAATAAAAATTTGGCAAGACTCCATTCTAGGTGATCCACCGCTGGAACTGAGCCAGGACCTTCAATGGCTAAGAGGATGGATGGATGGGCAAAACCTAAATATTCTCTTTGACATATCTACATGGGGGATGAACAAACAAAAATCGTGGCAAGGTTGGGCAGTGAGCAACCTACCCTGGGACCTAGAAATGGAGTGGTGCACCCTAAAACTAAACCTGCAAGGGAAAGCCCCCTTAAGGAAAAAGGGAAAAGATGAGAGAGGATGGGGAAGAAATGCTAAACCCTACTCCACCTCACTGGGATACAATACCTTCCAAAACAACCCTCATGTTCCGACCAACTCGTCCTTATGGAAATCCATCTGGAATACCAAAACCATTCCCAAAATAGACTTGTTCCTCTGGACTCTCAGTCACAACATCATTCAAACAGGGGAAAACCTTCAAAAGAAAGGCTGGGAGGGCCCCTTTAGGTGTCCATTGTGCCAGCAAGATGAGGAAACCTCTGATCATCTCCTCCTTAACTGTAGCTATTCAAAGGAAGTTTGGAAGTTGGAAATTGGATTGCAAAAGGAACTACCCCTTCCCCAAGACATCAATTCCCTCCTCCAATGCTGGACCACACTTTATCCATTCCAAATGAAGAAGCAAAGCGTTGCCTCGAAGCTATGGAAAGCAATCCCAAGATTCATCCTTTGGGGTCTTTGGTTGGAAAGGAATAACAGAATTTTTAGAGACAAAGATAGGAGGCCTGCCCTAGTAAGCGCAAATATTAGATATTTATTTGGCGAATGGGCTAGCACTCACCGTCACTCTAACTATAGTAGGGAGATGGAATAACAAGAAGAAATCTGGAGGGACCAATTCCAAATTCAACAACAAACTAGGAGCACAGTCAAAACTACAATACAAGAGCGCTGGGAAATAAGGACAGAAAAGAGCGAATTCGATAACTGGAAAAGAGAAAGGAAAACCCACATCCTGTCCTTTGACGGAGCCTTGAAGGGTAACCCAGGTCAAGCAGGAGGAGGAGGAATAATTGTGAACCCAAATGCAGAAGTAATGGTGCGATACGCGATTGGTCTCGGCATTGCCACCAACAACCATGCAGAATCAATGGCACTCTGGCAAGGCCTGTGCCATTCCAAAAGCAACGGAATCCAGAACTTGATTATCATAGGAGACTCCCGCATGCTTATTCGTGCTATATCCCATTCTAAATAAACCCAAAATGCAAAACTCAATAACTTGCTGGTCAGAATACGCTTGCTCCTTAAAGGATTTGACTCGTTCCAAGTGTTCCATGTCCTACGGGAGCTGAATAAAGACGCGGACAAGGAGGCAAACAGGGGTGCTGCACTGGCACAAGGATGAATGATTACAAATGAACAACCCTCCATGGTGGATCTTCCATGATCCGACCTCTCATCCAACATAAAACCCGCACAAGGGGCAAGAAAGGGACAAGAAAAGACAGTGCCAGAACTCACCCAATGAAGGTGCACAGATCTATGTAACTCGGGCAGAGGGCGACCAGAAAATTGGTTCACATGCATAATAGGAGACATCAAGATCTCCCCCCATACCTCTTCGGGAAAGCAGCAATGGTAGAAATGATAAAAGGAGGGAGAGCAAGCTTAAATCCGCCTGTGCGTTCAGATCAGGAGCAGACCCATTCTAAGGCACAGAGAGAGCAGAAGGAGAGGTTTCAGAAAATGAAAGCAAGGGGAGAAGTGATGGCCGTGAGTTCCAGCCGGAATCTCACCGTAGAGGAGCGACTAAAACAACTTGATGATACACTGGAGAAACTGAAGCAAACACTCCAATATCAACTTGATTTTCTGGAGAATTTAGACACGAAAGCAGGCAGACGATTGGAGCAATTGGAGCAGGACATCACTACAGTCAAAATCAGATTCACAGAGGAGCTTGGGAAGCTGCACTAGGAGCTAAAAAGCCTGAAAGATGAATTTGAGGAAAGAATCGGCCAACTTGAAGGCAAATTGTCCAAGTTACACATTGAATGGGGGGAAGACCCCAAAAAGTAGTTAGCTTCTTGATCTGTGGCTACTTGATCTGTAGGGAGTTTTACCCTTTCAAGTATCTTGGCATTTTGTATAGAAGCCAAGGCTTTAAATAAGTCTGGTTTCAGGTTTCTGAACTGGTTTTGTTTTGTCAATCTGGCAATTTCAGTTTTTCATTTTAACTTAGTGAAGGCAACAACTCAGTGAAGCCCTGCCAGTTTGTAACAGATTAGTGGCTAGCCCACAACTAATATAAATCCGCTAAACGCTTCTGTCAAAAAAAAAAACAATAATCTTCTTGTGAATGAGAATAAACGTCACATCTCTTCTCAGAGATAAGCTGCCATCATTCTAGTGAGTCTTTCACTCCGTATTTCTATAGTTTTGTACATTTCGATCATTAATATAAATTGTGTATTAATGTATCTATGTGTTTATGGTTATATTTCTGGGATATATCTGTTACATTGGATATCTGATACATCTCTGTACATTTGTTTATTATTTCTCCGCTCTCATTTCGTGTCGACAATAATCTAGATCAATGGTATCAAAGTAGGTTGCTCTTGATTTTTTTTCAGTGCATGTCTTCAACGAGGTCCAAGTATAACAAGTTAGGTATCGAGATTGTATTTCTTGAGCTCAATTGATCTTGCATGCCCAAGAAACCCTCCATGGTGGAAGAAAAAAAAATGACAGATAAAAATATTTTATTAATCTATTGGTTGAGCAAGCTCTCACGTGACAAAGGGATGAAATGATGGAGAATTTTTCCCACATCCTTCAATGCCTGCCAATAACATCAGGAAGATATTAATCAATCGACCACTTCGGAAGAACATCTACTTTCAAGGTACACGTTAATTTCGATATTCCCATATTTGAAGCTCAGATAGATGCATATGCCTTATAAAAATGGTTAAATATGCTAGAAGGTTATTTCTATGTTCATAATTTTTTCGACAGGGAAAAGATCACCTTCGCACTTCTTAAGGCTCTCCCGCATGTCAAAAATTGGTGGGAAACTTACTAGGAGAATATTTCCACAGAGGAGTCTGGAATATATGGGGTTGATCCCACTTGGGATTTTTTGTGGATGTGGCCAAGGAACAATATTACTGTGTTAGTAACTATGACAACTATAACATGAAATGGACCACACTACGACAAGAGAGGGGCCAAAAAGTGTTGGAGTTCACAAATAATTTCCATACCTTGCGCACCAAGTTGGGTATCAAAGACTCCGAGCAAAATCTAGTTTTGAAGTATCGTGAGCCTCTACATAGGTACATCCAAACCAAAATGGACTTTCTGGACATCTCATCACTGGGAGATGCCTATCGATATGATATCAAAATTAAGAATAAATTTAGGCACCAGAACAAATGGGAGTTTATGTTTGCAAATACGCAACAACCAAAGTATGATAAAGATGACCCTAACAAACAACCTCGCGAAAACCAGTCCAAGCCACATGACAAGAAGGGTAAGGGAAAGATCAAGAATGACACTAGAAAGTGGTGTGACTTCCACAAAATCCCTTGGAACAACACCAATGCATGTCGCTCAAAATAGTCATTGGTGGCCGAGATAAAACAAAAAGAGTTGAACCCAAATTCAAAATATGATTCAGAAACTAACGAGACAAGACATATCATTGACGTACACCTCACTGCTATTGTCGCAACTGTAACAATTCAACTAGAAGAACTAGAAGATCTTGAAGAGGGGAAGTGCCTCTTCCATTCATAGATGTGGGTGAAGGGTAACGCATTGCATTTCATTTTTAATAGCGAAATCTAGAATAACCTTATCTCAACATAGGTCGTTAAATAGTTGGGATTGTCGACAACACCACACCCACAACCATACAACATTCGGCTGCTTCGCTAGGGATGAGATATTCGTGTTAGCTATAATTGTCGTCTGTCTTATGGAATTCAACCGTTCAAGGATGAGGTATTGTGTGATTTCCCCCCTCTTGATGTCTGTGATATTCTTTTGGGCCAACCATATATGTGGAAAATTCATTTTGTTTATGAGTCTTGACCCCGTAATGTCATTGTTACTCTGGGGGTAAGCTCTACAGGATACCAGAGGTAGTTCCAACTATTGTTCCACCAAAATAGTGCCACAAGGTAATCTCTCATACTGTAGTGCCATTGTTACTCTGGGGCTAGGCTCTATAGGATACCAGAGGTAGTTGTGACTATTGTTCCACCAAAATAGTTCCACGAGGTAATATTTCATATTGAAAAATTAGGCCTCTTCACAATTTGTTCAAAAGGTGAACAGAGGGACACTGCAACCAATACAGCCTTGGCCCAAGACCTTTCTATCCAACATAAGAAGATTGCAGAAGAGAAAGAATATATTGTTTCTTCACCTACAAGGGTGCCTACACACTGCTCAGTCAAGCCAAGATACAACAGGTTGGTTGAACAAATTCAGCCCCTACAACAATAGGTTTGTGACAACCTTCAACAAGCTAAGCAACACAACTTCTCCAACAAGGAAATCAACTCACCAAGATTTAGATTCAATAAATTCCTTTCCCTCTTTCTCGAGAACTCAACACAATGGAGACCATTTCTTCCTAAGGAAAGAGGATTTATCCAGATGGATATTAGTGGCCATCCACCTATTCCAACTGGCTCAAAACAATTTGTTGGTAATTTACTATTTTTAGTAGTTTTTCAAGTCATAAACTTCTGGGACCATTTTGAGGACCTAAATGACGTTTTTCTCATGATCAAGAACCTCAATGATAGCCTAAGTTTTATATTGATCCCCCAAAATGAAGCTCCTTGTTGATACCTTTCCAAAAATCTATCGTGCACCCCAAATAAAGATCATATGCGAAAGTTACGCCCCTGGGAAGTTGATACACCAAACTACCCAAAATGGGGTCCACCAAATTGTTGGCTTTTCATCTTCTAGTGTTAGGGTTTTGGATTTTATTTATATTAAAAAGGCCTTTGGAGCCTCATTTTAACAATCATCTTCTTGCAAATGAGTGAAGCCATGACATCCTCTTCTTAGAGATAAGATGCCACCATTCTGGCGAGTCTTTCACTTTATATTTCTACAGTTTTGTACATTTCTCTCATTAATAGAAATTGCATATTACTGTATCTTTGTGTTTATGACTATATATCTGTTACATTATTGGATATCTGATATATCTATGTACATTTCTTTATTATTTCCCCACTCTCATTTTGTGGAGAAAATAATCTGGATCATGGTCCCCATACATATGTATGCACAAGCTCCAAATTTTCACTCTTCTTTTCTTTTCCAACCCTGAGAAATCTGACTCTCTTCTGTTTTCCATAAACACAGTGCTCACAACAATCCAAATCAATTTGTTTAAGATCTGGAAACAAATTCCTTTTGTGGATTATCTTCATCCCCTACTCACTCATGTGTCTAAGCCTATGATGCCACAATGTTTTATCCACTCCTATAGAAGCTAAAGATATAGAAGAGTCAACATTAACAGTACATAAATACAATGTACCTACCTTCTCCCCTTTTTCCATTACCAATGATCCTTTAGTGACCTTCCACGCCTATCTGTAAATATAGATATACAACCTTCACTTGCCAACTACCTTGTTGAAATCAAATTTATTCTTAGATATGGTATATGTCTCACCTCTTTTAGTAACCATTGGATTCCATTATTTTGATTTATTTTTACCTTACCCATTCCAACAATTTGACATGGTTCATCATCACCCAAATAAACTTGTCCAAAATTACCTTGAACATAATATTGGAAATATTTACTATGGGGTGTGGCATGAAATGAAGCCCTTGAATCTACTACCCAAGATTCAATAATATTTTCTAAAGAAAGGATCAAAGCATCTTATAACATGGCACATGTTACATTTTCTTTCTGATTTTTCTCCTACTTTCCATCTCTTTGTTTCTTTGGAGTTTTGTAGTCTTTCTTCAGATGTCCTTTCTTCCCATAATTCTAACACTCTACATTTCCTAGTCTGGATTTGGATATTTCCTTCCTAGAATTCCTACTATTCCTTGAGACCTTTCCTCTATCCTTGTGTCTTCCCTTGTTCTCCATAGTCAACACATTACCTGATGTGTCACCTATGTTTTTTCGTCACATTTCCTTTCTAAGGATAACACCAACAACATCATCAAATTTCAAAGTGTTTGAACTAGAATAGAGTTACTTATAGCCATGACCAAGCCATTCCATCTTTATGGAAATGAGCACAATATTAGAAGATCCCTAACCTTATAATAAAAATCCACTTTTACAGAACTTAGTTGATTAGTAACCATATTAAATTCATTTAAATGATCTGCAACAAACCCACCTTCTCACATCTTCATATTAAATAATCGCTTCATTAGAAATACCTTGTTGGAAGTTGATGGTTTTTCATATAGTTTATCCAATGAATTCATCAGATCCTCCATTGTCTTTTCTTTCGAAATATCGAAATCCACTGATGCTACCAGGAATAGACATATCGTTCCTAGTGACTTTCTGTAAAGAACCTCCAATTCTCCATCCTTCATGGCTATCGAATTATTTGATATTATTCCTAATGGTAGGAATATATCCTTTTGATATAAATGATCTTCCATTTGCATCTTTCATAATTGTTAGTTTTAGTCGTTAAATTTCTTGACCTTAAACTTTCCATCTTCCTCCAGTACTCCCACTCGAACCATGAACCCTCTTTTCTTGCGAGTTATCTTTGGCTCTGATACCAATTGTTAGAAAAACATTATCATGGAGAAATAAAATAAAACAAATGAAAAAATAAAACACAGAAGATACACAATCCAATAAAGACACAGATATAAGTGGTTCACCTAGTGTGGGATACGTTCACCAGAGAAATTTCCAGGTCCTTCCTATATTATTATTATCTAGCAAATGAAGGGAAACAACCTACAACACAACCAATGTAACTTCATCTTCTTTCTCTCACAGTATCCTCTCTCAGAATACAATATTCACTCTACTAACCACACAACCAAAGTACAATTCCTCATAAAAGAGGGTTGCCTTCTAGGGAAAAAAATCCTAACACAACTTCTACCGTCATATCTACAACCTTATAATGAACGGTCTAGATTGACTACAAATTGTGTATCCAGTAGTTTCTTTGACCTGCATATGAATTAGGAAGATAAAAAGGCTCCACAACCAACATATATTACCTTCCATTTTTTTCAAGGCCATGAAATACCTTTGGGGAAGATGATGGGAAAATAAAACCTAAAGAATGCATGAAACTTCTTATTGAGTAGTCAGAGAAAAGAAAATTAAAACTTTTTTTTCAAATCACAAGATCCAGTTTCAAAGTGGTAAAGATGTCTTGTTCCTTCCTTATAAAATTGTTTCTCTCGGAGGAAATATCATTAAAGAAACCCATCTATATAAGCCAAAGTTATCAGTAAGGCTGGTCATGCTCCCTGATAAGCAAAGAAGAATACTATTGTAGACTATAGGTGATGATGGGAAAATCAAGTGGTATAGAAAGAGTGTTGATCTTGAATATATGACAACTAATGAAACATGAGTTGTTATGCTTCTTTGTGGACCATAATTAACTGGAAGAATGATGATAGTCAATGTCATTTCCTTCCATTTAGGGAAACATCTTCTTCTTTTGTATTTTTATCCATTTCAGCCAATTTCTAGAGGAAGTAAACATGAAGACCATTATGTTCACCTTTATATACTTTTTCGAGATGTTGATATGAATAGTGTCATTCTTTTTTTTATGAATATGGGGATATTTTTGCAAAGAGAGGAGTTGATGGATATGGATCACTTAATACATTTTTGACAGAAATCCTACCATACAAGAACTTTGAATTTGATGTATCCTTGTTTTCCATGATGACCAAGCACAAAACAATTGTTGCTAAAGGCCAACTCTTATAGTTGTTCAACCTCAGAAAAGGAAATTTAAAAGTTGTAAATGACATGGATATGAAGCTACTTGAATGAATTTTAGAGGATAATTGAGACCGATAGAGATATTATAATTGGAAATGTGAAAGTTTCCCTTGGTGAAACATGAAAACCAATTGAATGGGACAA
>CBVK0101220167.1:0-13640 GCA_900067695.1 Picea abies | reverse complement strand
ACATCATCTTTGGATGTAATAAGGATTCATTGGTACAATGGTTTGCTTCTACCATGGAGTCTGAATTTGAAATGTCTATGATAGGAGAACTGTCATTTTTTCTTGGTCTGCAAATTACTCAGAGGTCTGAAGGGATGTTCATTTCTCAAGAAAAATATCTAAGAGAAATGATGAAAAGGTTTCAAATGGAAGGTTCTAAACCTGTGGGTACACCTATGGTAATTGGATGTAAATTAAGCAAGGATGATGATTCACCTGATGTTGATCAAAGCTCATATCGATCAATGATAGGAAGCCTGATGTACATCACAACATCTCGCCCAGACATAATGCATGCTGTAGGAATGGTAGGAAGATATCAGGCTGCACCCAAACAGAGTCATTTGCAAGCTGTCAAAAAGATATTCAAGTATTTAAAAGAAACAATGACTTATGGTCTGTGGTATCCCAGAAATCAAAATTTTCAGTTAACAACTTACTTAGATGCATATTGGGCAAACTGTGTCGATGAGAGAAAAAGCACTAGTGGAGGAGCATTCTTCCTTGGTGATTCTTTAGTAGCATGGCTTAGTAAAAAGAAAGGTTCCATTTCTTTATCAACCACAGAGGCAGAGTACATTGCTGCTGCTACCTGTTGCACTCAGGTATTATGGATGATTCAGACACTTGCAGACTTAGAGGTAAAATACACTGCACCGATCCCAATTCATTGTGATAACACTAGTGCCATCAGTGTGTCTAAAAATTCTGTATTCCACTCCAAGACCAAGCATATTCCCATAAAATATCATTTTCTGAGAGAGCAGGTCACCAATCAGATTGTTCAGGTCAATTACATTCCCACTATAGAACAAATTGCAAACATCTTTACTAAACCCCTAGCCAAGACACCATTTGAATATCTCAGACAGAAGCTGGGTATCATCCCATCTCACATCTAAGAGAGTCCATCCTATTAGGGGGAGTCCAATATTGGTTGAATATCTGATACCTCCTAAAATGAATGCAACAGCTCAGGGGGAGCATGTTTTCTTTGACATTGATGTCAAAGGGGGAGAAAAGAATAGGGGTGCATTTGTTGCCATCAATTCCAAAGGGGGATATTGTTGGCATGTTTTACAGACAATGTATGCTTGTCATTGATGGAAAGTACATCAACAAAGATGGCAACAAATGTGCAAAGGATTGTAGGCAGGTCATTGATGACAAGATCAGAGTAAGCATCGATGAAAAATAGGAACAAAGTAAGCTCATGAGTAATTAGAGCAGAGTTGATCGTAGTGCCTAAGCTCGGGAGGAGAAGCATCAATGATCATTGGATCCATTTTAAATTCCCGAAAGAAGGAGGACCATCATATTTGATTGTAGAAAAGAAGAACACGTACAAGAGGAGGACAGATCTCAGGCGTCAGATCTGAGCATAAGTTCTGACCATTGTTGGATCAAGGAGAACCTGCACATTCATTAAAGTGCAAGGAGAAGTGGGTATACAAAATCCCCCAAAAAAGGAGGACCATCCATCTACGGGCAGAACACGTGGACACAGATCAACATTTCATTGATTGGAAAGTCAAAGGTATGAAATTCTTCAGCCTTTCACCCCTCGAACTCGCGATATATGAAATCGTGAAATAATCTCAATCGTTAGATCGAGGCCAAATATGAAGCATTGATCAGGCACAACGAAGGCTCATGGATTTGTGAAGTCTTGATAAAATCTTGTCCGTTGATCCAAGAGGGATGCATGGCAGAAGATCAGAGCATGTCAAAGACTCCATTTCGGGGTTTCGCGAATCACGACTTGGAGAGGCAAGAAACAATACCACATGAATGTCGAAATTGCGATTTGCGAAATCACGAAATGATCTGAGCCGTTGGTTCGAAGAGATTGTGGACCATTGATCCGACCCCCTTCAATGTATTGGAGACTGGGATTTCGGTTACCGAGAGATGGAGAAGTCAGAGACTCTCAACATCAAGAGTCTCGAAATGCTGAAAAATGAAATCTCGAAAAGCACTTTATGAACAAGCGCTTGGTCATGGCCATGGTCATATAGAGGAAGGAGCTAGCATAGAAAAGCTCTGTTTTGGAGTTTCAAAGATCGCGACATGGATTGGTGAGACACTTGGCCATAGGAAATCTGAAATGATGAAATATGAAATAAAGGAAATCTTATGAAGATCATTCAATGGTGCAGATGAAACTAAAGGAGATCGGAGGGATACTGTTGCACGACACAGTGAACCTACCAGAAACCAGTGATGAGTTCTACCAGAGGACTCGAAGACACTTCGAGGTGATTGACAGAGGAGGTGAAGAATCTCAAGAGATCAGCCAGTAGAACAAAGACTATTCATGGAGGCGACTGACAAGTGAATGAGCGTTGAAGTTTGTAACTGAAGCAGAAAGTATAAGCTCGACTATGCCAGAGAAGACGAAGAGTCTCGACTGCTAGAGAGGTTGAGGAATCTTAGCATGACATCCAGTGATGATGAACATGTGGGAAAACCGCTAGAAAATCTGAAGGGTTACCATGATGATCAGATAGAGCACTTGATATGTGGAAGAGATTAATGCAGTGTGAGCAGGCAGAGGCATGATGTACATTGCATGCACAAGGTGTATAGAAGCTATAAGTACACGGGACAAAGAGGTGATGAGGTTGTTGTTGCTGAGGTGAAGTAATGCATGTGTGAAGAAGTAAAGGGGTGGTGTAGCAGCTGAAATGGATAGGAAACAAAAGGTGCGTTGAATGAGAATGGCACACAGAGCACAAAAGGTAGAAGAACAGAATGGGCAGCGGATGCATGCAGGAAGACAGTGAGGAAGACTGAGTAGAAAAATCTTGCAGAACATTGATGAGACTGGTAAGCCATTATGGAACACTATATCATTGTAATAGGTTTCATTATTTCATATTCATAAACTAGGGTGGAAGGGAGGTGCTAGGGAGGACTGGTGTCCTCAGAGGTTCAAGTGGGTGCTTGAACATAGGGAGTTGTAGCTTCCTTCTAGTTGGTTCTAGAGAAACCAGGGAGTTGGTGCTTCCTTCTAGTTGGTGCTAGAGAAACTGGGGAGTTGGTGCTTCCTTCTAGTGGGTGCTAGAGAAAAACAGAGAGTTGGTGCTCTCAGCAAGTTGCATCTTGCAAAACAGAGGTTGTAGCCTCACAATGAGTTGGTGCTCATATGTATGATAATGTAAAGAATTTAAATAATACTTATCATATAAAGAAGAATAGGTTTTTACCTTATATGGGTTTCCTCAGGAAATATCTATCTTTATGTTTCTCATATATGTGACTGATGTTGAATGTGCCATTGTTTATTTCCCTGCAATATTGTAATCATCATTGAGTGCCTTGTAAATATTTTAAAAGAAGCATAATTGTTTAAGCACTGTAACAACTGATTCACCCCCCCCTCTCAGTTGTCCAACAAACTTAAGAAAGGATCTGGAAAATACAAAGGGAATTTACCTTTCAAATGCTTCAACTGTGGAAAAATTGGACACTTTGCTTCCAAATGTCCTTATCCCAAGGAAACATGTAGTGATGATGAAGAAGCTTACAATCATAAATAACATAAAAAGAGTAAATCCCAATACAAAAAGAAATTCTATAAGAAAAATAAAAACTTGTATTCTAAATAAAACAGTAGCTCATCTGACATGAGTGAAGATGACAATATAGAGGTTCTATTTATGGGAATAGAAACTCAAACTGACACTACTGAAGATAATAATTATGAAAATAAAGAAATTCCAAAAGTTGATCTTGAAGGTGAACTCATTAGTGCCTTCGAAGAACTAAGAAGATATAGAATGAAGAACAAATCATTAAAATAACAATGGTAATTTTATAAGGAAGAACAAAAATCAAGAGAAGAAGAAGTTTCTAAAAGCATAAAGAAAATAGAACAAATCATTGTTGATTTAAAAACTCAACTACAAGAAGCTAAAAGAATTGAAGAAATCTTAAGTAAACAACTTAATGACAAGGAACAAAATTGTGAAAAATTAGAGGTTGAAATAGTTCTTCTATGAAGGAAACTTGAAAAAGGCACTAACCTTTCAAAGTTTGAAAGTAGTTTAAAAATCTTGGATGACATCCCTAATAGTCAAAGACCATCAAATAATAAGGCTGGATTGGGTTATGATCACAAAGAAACTAATAAACCCTTAAATTATGAAATACAAAAAAATGATAAAAATACAAAGACGTATGCAACTACCCTTCAGAGATCCTTCAAAAGAGAAAAGAACCAGATAAAGAATGACTCCGCTCAACAGAGATCTTCACTCTCTCCAGAAAGAAATGAGTATAGAAGAAACAATACTCAAAGAAGAACTCCAAAAAGGTATATGTTGTCGTCCTAATACACACTTGCAAATGTGGAATGAGTCCAATCCACTTAGTGTGTCCTCGGAGGCACAATGCCTAAGTTCAATCCCATTGTCACCTCGACTTGGACTTATTTCGTCTAGTCTTACTCCTAGGGAAGCCAAGGGGGCTAGACCCTAGTTACTATGTGAGTGATTAAAGGTGTTCTAGGAGTTGATTTTAATTAGTTAAATGTTGGGGGGAATCTAGCCTATATGAGAGGCAAACAATGCAAGTGCAAAACTTTCCATGCAAAGTCAAGCCTTTCCCTAGGAAAACTAAGACTAGTGCCTAAGGTTGGGCAAAGGGGGTCAACTAAAGTTACAACAAAAAATTAGAAAGAATAACTTTACAAAACTTACAATTAGATACAAAAGGATAAAGAAACTATATATACAAGTTAGAATACAAATAATAACTAAAAGATACAACAATATACAACTATTGACAAAGAAAGAAACAAGCACTAATTAGATTTGACTTGAAACAACAATGAACTAACTTGATTTTACTGTGCATGGAAGGAAAAGATCACTCAAGATAACATTCACCACAACACAACAATTCAACAAACCCAAACAATGAAGTGCCCCCACAAGGTGCACAACTTCAAGGGGTTATTCAATGGCTCCAATGTTCAACTCCAAAATAGATGAAAGACCAATCAAAAGAGCCTCCAAGGGTAAAAGTGCGCAACTCAAGAAGGACAAGGATAAAGCATGTATGCAGCCTCCATGGGAAAAAGATGCACAACTTTTAGTTCACTAATTAACCATCCACAAGTGCTCAATAAAAATGCATGAAAATAACTTGAAATTAAAATGCTTGCATGAATTAAAGAGCATGGACCATAAAAGTAGATTATGAAGTTAAGCCAAAGTTAATTGTGGATAAATATTAGGATTATGGTTGATTAAGTGAAGTGTAAATCCTAAACTATGTGACTTCCCTAAAACTCTCCCTGCTTATACCAAAAAGACTGTTGGGTGCTCAATAAGTAAGGAAAACGAAGCCTTACCCTAGATCCACGGGTCAATCCGGGAAACAAGGGTGCTCAACAAGGGGGATACCTAGTGTCGTGAGACCATCCCTGTTCTAGCACCCCCTGTTGCCTCCATAAGATCCCTTTTTTATGGAAAAGTTTGGACAATAGTAGGTGCTCTAGTTAAACTAGTTTAATTGAAGCCCCTAAGGATCTAAGATTGATTGGACCTTAAAGATTGATTAAGTAAAGTTGAGTGCTTGAAATAAAAAGTGCTCGACAAAAAGCAAATTGCAAAAAAGTACTTGAAAGTAAATTGTAAGAAAGTAAAAGTACTTGAAAGTAAAGTAACTTGCAATAACTTGAAATAAAGATGAAATTTCTTGAAGGAAATGTAAATACTTGAACTTCAAAGAAAAGTAAATACTTGAAAGGAAATAGAATGCTCGAAAAGAATACATAAGTAAATTACTATGCCTCCATGGGATTAAGAAAATAAAGATGATAAGTTTCTAAGATCTAAAGATAATCACATAAACTTGCACAAGAGAAGCAGTGAACCCTCAATTATCTACCTAGTCTTATGATATAACATGGTCGGTTTGGCCAAACACTATGCTAGGTGTAGGAAAACAAAAAGGAAGTAAATACTTGAAAGTAAGTCTAATCTACTTGCAACCACAACAAGTGCACAAGGTGGAAGACAACCTACTGATTTTGTGCCCAAGTAGGTGAAAAATAAATGACTTGGAAATAAAAATGGATCCTATCCACACAACCTTGTCTTAAGGACAAGTGGGGCAAACTTAAAGAAAATATAATGCTGAAATAAAACACTAACAACTAGCCATACAATTTATAATGGTTGGTTTGGCCAAACACTATGCTAGGTGTAGGCAAAGAATGAAAAATAACTTGTAGAAATTTACAAAACTTAGAGAAGTGCAAGCCCAAGAGACTCTCTTTGGGCTTGCTTACAATGAATAGAGGATAGAAAGAAGATGGGTAATAGTTAATCCAAATTGGGAGGTTGTTCTTTGAATTTTAGGTGCCCCAAATGGGCGGTAGATCCTTCTTTATGTCACTAACTTTCAAAAAACCAGCAAGAAAAAGCTTGCGGGAAATGCTACAAAATGTGACAAAAACTCAAAATTTTTCTATTAGTAATAACAGAAAATTTCTGCAGAAAAAATCAGCACGATATAATGATTTCAATGACCTATTCTAAGGGTTAGAATGCTAAAAAAACTTATTGAAATGTACATAAATTAAATGCAGAAAATTTAGAGGCTCAAGTTGGACGAGGAAGGTAAGTTTCCAAATTTGAAACAAGCCTTTCAAACCCTTGAAGTGATATGAAAATATTTATGAAGCAAGCTACAAAAATAGAGCAAAGGGTGAGTATATCTATAAGAGAATACAAAATCCTTTGTAAATATATAAACTACTCACTTAGATATACAACAATACTATCACAAATCTACCCAAGCAAAATATTTTTCTTGGGATCTCTACTCTAGATTTGAAAAAAATGCATACACAAATGAAAAACCAAGCAATATCACCTCTAATCAAGATGCACCAAAAAGACTCTTAACACATCATTTGTCCTCTAAAACTTTCATTATTTATATGGAAAATATTGTAGCAAATACTTGAAACAAGTTTCTCACCAAAAACTAGAGAAAAAATGAGAAAGATAGAAGAATGGGAGAGATGGGAGAAATTTGAGCATAATAACAGTAGCCAAAAAATAGATGAGAAAGGAGGAGGGGAGGAACATTATTTATACTTGGGAATCAAGAGTTACCCCTCTTTTATGCTTTCCAAGTGTCACTCACCAAACAATATTGAACATCTCAAGGAGGGGGGCTCACTTTTTAGGGTTTTGGAGCTTTTAGGGTTTTAGCACATGAGTGGAAGGTGATTTGGCACCTTTTTTGACTTTGTCCAACAAAAAATTAGACAAGGGGGAAACACTTAGGGAGTGATTAAGCTTCCACCTTTAATTTTTGACTTTACATGACTTTTTCTTCAAGGGGGGCACAACTTCCCTGGGGGGATGATTAAAAGATGTGATGGCTAGGTGAGAGGGGTGAAATAAATTCAGGAAAGGGTTTTTGGTAACTTAGGAAAATTTTTGGATATATTATCCCACTCTTTCTCTAACCATTTTGTTCATTTTACAATTATTTGACATTTTTGACTTTGTCAAACTAAGCAATTAAATTGATGTCTTGGACTGACTTGGACTCCTTATGGACAAACACCTAGCAAAAATTGTCCAATTGAGACGAAACTTGGTCTAAGGGTGTATGGGGTCTCATTCCATTTATTTTGAGCACATATACCTCTATCACAAATCCCAAGGACCTAGTTTTTATATTTTTACACAAATTTTAATTAAAATTACCATTAACTAGGTAATTTAAAAAAAAAATTAAAAAACTATCAAAACTCGAAGGAATTCCGCAAGACTCTAGGATATGTCTAGCAAGGTCACTTACAATATTTCTAGACCCTATTCACCCATAAATCTCAATCATTAGAATGAATTTCACCACTTTGGAGGATTATTGTGGGAGTGAAAAACTCAAGGGTAATTAAAAAGGATGGTTAGGCCAAATTAATTACCTGAGGAAAAAAAACACTCAATGAAATGACTTCTCTAAAAAGTCCTAGAAAATTAACCTAAAATATGATCCATGCAGACCCATTACATTATTATCCCACATAGTGGAGTGGAAATTCCAATTACAAAAATACGTGTTGAGGCCAAAATTGCCTTATAGAGCCAACAAGTTCTCAACTCTGTTGCACCATTAGGTGCATATCTTTATGGCACATGGATTTGACCCCCTAGTTGAAATGGGTGGTCAACAATATCAACAACTCTTTCTTGGTTATTGTTTTTCTTGTCATAATTTTGGGCATAAAGCATTAGACTGTAAAGCTTATAAAAATAATTATCATAAAAGTGTTCAAGGATATGGCCATAGGAGCAACAAGTCTAGTAGTAATCAAAGGAGTAAAAACTATAATTCATTTTCTCCACTACTATATTACAACATCAAATATTACAAATGTAACAATTATGGTCATAAAGCTAACAATTGCAAATTATTAGAATCTACCATGAAGACAAATACTTCAAATTTTCTAAAAGAAATACATAAGAAGATATGGAATGAAAAAAAAAGAAGGAAACAAAACATAAGGTAGCATTATATGCCAAAGATAAAAGAAGTCAATGGTATGTCGAAAATGAGTGTTCAAAACATATGATAAGAGATCAAAAAAAAATCTCAGCTTGAAAAAGGAGAAGAAAGGAAATGTTACATTTGTATATGATGTCTCTACCAAAATACTTGGTAAGGGGACAATTGATGACGCACCACCAAAGACCCTGCCTTGATAGGTCCTGCGCCTAACCTCCTAATCTAAGGATCGTTCAATCGCTTCCCTGAGCCGAAGTAGCTCTTTTGATTCCCTGCTGGAATCTCAAATTTATGATCCATAGGTCCTTCTGTTCTTGGCCACGACCTCTGTACACGTCTATGGATTTTTTTTCCCCGAAATAGAATTTCAGGTTTCAGAACCCTCAGTGTCCCAATGTCTTGAGTCCTTGACTCTACGATCTTTCGATCTCTGAAATGATGATTTGCCGAAAAGGATTTTCTTGCATTAGCCCCTCTGGCTATGCTCCTAGTCCATGTGACCACTCCTCATAAGACCACATTCTTATTTCTTTTGGGATTTTTCAATACGAGAGCCTGACCTCTGGTCAACGGGACTCTCGAATTCCCGAATTCTAATTTTCCGAAATGGCCTCCTCTCGAAATCATGGTTTTCTGCCACGTGTCCTCCCTCAGATGGACGGTCCTCATCATTTCACGATTTCATGACTAGTGACCCCCAGTGACACAAATCCTCTGTTAACTTGAATCCCCGGTAGCTGAAATACCGACAGGTTCCTCGATCTCTGCCACGCGTCCCAATGAATGGACGACTGTGATCTTTTCGGGACTTCACTAGGTACGAAGTCGAAATGGTCACCTCTGTGAGTCTCTGTGTTTGAATCCCCGAAGTGGGTGATCTCGCGACATGTGACCTCCTTCCAATGGACGACTGCGAATCCTTTCGCTATTTCAGGACTTTTTCCATGGAGTGTCCTGACCTTCGTCAACAATACCTCTGAAATCCTGAAGTCCAAAATCTTGATGTGCTCACTCCTCCTTCGGGACTTTCACCTCTGTTCATGAAGGCTTAATCCTCATGCATCTCCTGACAGATCCAATGGCTGTCGGGTTTTCTGACTAAGATCTGACGGTTCAGATCTTGTCTTCCTATGCGCTCCTCCTATTCTGCCTCCTAGACGTGAGAAATCCAACGGTCCAGAATCTATTGGCTGATCTGATGGTAGTTGTGCTCCTCCTAAGCTTCCGCGCTTTCTCCCTGATTTGGAAGAATTCTCCAAGTGAAAAAGGCCTCAACCTTTGCTCCTCTCCTCTTTGAACTCTTTACCTTGAGTCTCGCCTGCTTCTCTTCTCGAATCCTCAAAGGACTCTTCAACTCCTGCGCTTATGCAGAGTCTCTGCACCCAAAGTACTATCTCTTTTGAGCTTTCCCGTTACTTAGATCTCTTAAGGGATTTTACCCTTCTTCCTTCTCTTGCAGATGGAGAAATATGATGCCCTCCTGGCACTCCTTTCTCAAGCAATCTCTTGATGAGTCTGTAGGGTGTTCAACAACCCTGTGAAGATCCTTCTCCTTGGACTCTTCTTCTGTGTCAGAACTCAAATAGTTCTCTTCCTGTGCACTCCTTGCACCTTATCAATGCCCACTTGGCAGAGTGTCTAGAATCCTCAGTGATTTTGACTTCTGTCTGAATTCACAACAGAGTTCTTCCTCAATGCATCACTATGCATATGCTCAATTCCCACTTGGAAAATCTCTATAGAACTCACAACAGAGTTTCTGTCTACAACTGTGTCTTCCCTACACAACCCTGCCTCCAAGGTGTTCAACAACCTTTAGGTCTTCCTATGAGCTGATGATTTTAGCTACTATGCCCACCTGGCATGCCTTTGTCTGAACTTGCAACATTCAGAAGTGCACTCTCTGTGCACGGCTATCAGAACCCACAACATTCTGTCATACCCTCCTGGTGTGAAGCCTCAAAGACCTCTAACCCTGAAATCAAATAACTCCTGCAAATGCATTCCTAACATACATCTACAGCATATAAAGAACACATAAATACATTCACATAACATAGACAATATGCAAGAAAAACTACTATGGTTTGTATTAATAAAAATGCCTCTTTACAAAGGTGTTTTGAGCATGAACTTTAACAAGGTCTCGACTCTTCTCAACTCTCTTTTCCTACTCCGCTACCACTACTCTCATATTACAAATAAGGTCTCTCGATCGTTTACATGAGGGGGTTCTTTGAGATCTTCCCTCCAAATCTACCTACCCTATTCAATTACATTGAATGGGATGTCTAGTCCAGAATCGGATCTAGATCTCAGCCTTACAAGCATTAAATGCCTCCTTATCTACAGCTTGTGCAAAGCACGACCTCATGGCTCAACAACCTACAACATTAATTACATTCAAATTTCAAATTTTGAAATGAGAGCTATGCCTCCCTTCATTGAATGTGTGCACTGACGTGGGCTGGTTGGATGACGTGGAGAGATGCTCCTGCATCATACTCCTTAGCTGCAAAATTCATGAGCTCCTGCTCATGTGCTTCCACCCTCAGCTATTGAAATCCTCCTGGATCCCAAACAAATTTTTGGAGCTGTTCATCTGCTCCATCACCCTGCTGCTACTACATTACTATTGCTTCTCTGCCCAGCTTCTCCTTGATGGCAGTCTCTTCTAACTCTATCATCAACCTTCTGATCTTCTCGATCACTTTTTCCAGCTGCTCTAGTGGTTGGCTCTATTCATGCAGTCTCCTCTGTTGCAATTTTTTTTTGCAGATGGACAAATCACATTGATCTCCCATGCCATCTCCTTTATCTTCTATGGAACTAAGTGTCCACTTTGTTGCAGACTTCATCTTCGCAGTCTCCTTACTAAAATTTTGTTCAACTTCCTCTTTTACTAGTTCTACTACTGGCTGAATCCCAACTTCGTCCAGTTGCTCCTCAACCTAGAATTTCTCTTCATCATCTGTTGTATACCTTGGTACTGCAGTCTTCACTAGTTCATCTCCCTGGCTAAAGTCTTTGAGTGATTCCTCAAAATGCTCCTCTGCTTTCTCTGGATTGTTTAGCCAATCCTCCAACATCTCTAGCTCCATCTCCCATGGAGTGAGTACCACATCTGCCTGCTCTTCTTCTTTGACAGTCACAGTTGGCTGTCTTTCTCTTGTTGTTGCTTCTTCATTGGCAACACAAATTTCTGCCTCAACTGGGCTATGTGGTAGGAATATTTCAATTCTCCCAATCATTAGAAGATTTCTCTGATCTTCCTCCTCTGTCAGCTGCATCTGCTGATCGAAATCCATCACTGAGATCATCTGCTCTGTCAGCTCCTTGGGATGATTCAAACTCACCTCTGAGTTCATGAGACTCTCAAACAGTCCCATTTCTGTTCCCATGCCCACCTGGTAAATTGGGATTTTCCTGCTGCCCTCTTGGCAGTCCATGAGATCCCGCAGTGACCTCATATCATTGCCCTCCTGGCAATGTGAAATTTCTCGGTTTTCCTCATGAAAGTCTGTGAGATCCCGCAGTGACCTCAACTCTTTTCCCTCTTGGAAATTGGGAATTTCCTGACTGTCTTCTTGACAATCCTTGATATCTTCAGCTGATCCCAATTCATCTTCACCATCACTGAGATTTCTTCCAGTCTCTGGTTCACATACCTGAACCACTTCCTGAGGTCCTGTTATCCCCGTTTTCTAGGGATAACTAGGAGATAATGTCTCGAGGCCCATAGGTCCTAGACATGGAGTACTAAGAGCAGGATTGACCTGAGCATGGCCCTGGAGGGCCCATCCTTCTTCTTCTTCACCAGACTTGTCCCGTCAGCAGCAACAACTTCCATCACCATTGGATTGGACTTGCATCAGAGATGAATCTTGCTCCATGAGGTAATTGGTCCAAGGTATCATGGTATGTGTCATGTTTGATCATTATAAACTTCTTATATATGCATCAATTTCCTTCCATTTCTGATAACTGCTTGGATCTTACGCTAATCCACTTGACCATGGTTGGGGGGATTAACGGGGTGACCTAGCAAGCTTGTATTCATGGGTTTTGGTTAACCACCAGGGGGGATTTGTAGAGCCATCGTCTGCTCCCACCATTCTATCATTTTACATCTTATCTCCCATTCATCCATCCCATTCCCCTAGTCCTTGTTGGGGTGATTAACGGGGTGACTTAGCAAGCTTGTATTCATGGGTTTTGGTTAGCCACCAAGGGGGATTTGCAGAACCATCGTCTGCTCCCACCATTCTATCATTTTACATCTTATCTCCCATTCATCCATCCCATTCCCCTAGTCCAGACATTAGGATGACCTTTTGAGGGTTACACTTTGTCCTGTGGGAAGAAGGGGCTAAAGGCCTAGGGGGTAAAAGCAACTAGTAAAAGATAAAATCCATAAGAAATGAAACCTAGAGATGCTTCGCCTAGGGATCCCCGAGAAGGCAATAAAAGGCCTCTCAATAAGAAACAAAAGGGACCCTAAGAAAAATAATAAAACAAGACCTAACTAAGAGGATGGGAGGTCTCATCACGAGCCGACCCATTATGTTCATAGGTATCTAGCAGTATGACATTGCCATCATCTGGTCACCACGCCAGGGCAGTGACCTTTGGTTGCATGACCAAGGGAAAGGGGGTCTCATCATGAGCCAGCCTTATCATTTCTACAAAAATACCAGTGGGTAACACTGTCAGCTCTAGTCACCATGCCAAGGCAGTGTCCTCTGGTCATACCTTGAAGTAAAAATAAAGAAAAGCAATAAATAAAAACAAAGGCAATAAAAGGGGCTTGGAAAAAGTGCATCCATGACGGGTACAACTCACCTCCTACAAAGGTACCCATGGACAACACCTACCCCTCGTCTTACTATGACTGGACATTCCTAGACCATATCACTTCATGAACATGGATTTAATGATCCTCTATGGAAACTCTCCTTTTCTTGTGGATATTAGCCCAATAGGTTATTCTATTTGTTTCTTCAACTTTGTATAATAGATATGTGTAATGTCTTTGAGCTCTTAGAGGATATGCTAGGGAT